>RPOG01001380.1:0-135354 GCA_008086565.1 Thalassoma bifasciatum | reverse complement strand
ACCAAGATTGCAGCATTTTAATTACAGAGCAGAGGCGCGGCGGGGGTGTGGAGGCCTCGTCTCTGACAGGGAGCGAGTCGGGGTGAGGAGGGTGGGAGAGTTGGGAGGCAGCGTGGTCGGTACAGTAAATGTAAACTGTGGCTAATTAGTATCGTCTGCCACAGCGATGCTCAGGCTGAAACCATCTATTATACATGAATTGTTGGCTGTGTGGAATACTGAGCAGTCCATTAATGCACACCTGTGGCCACATCACAGACACTTTGAATATTAATACAAGAGATTCACCCAAAGTGACTCAGGGCACATTTGAAACTGTTCCACTTTCCAAAATACAATAAAACAAGAGCTATCTGTTTCATTTTCTCTCTCTCTGACTTCTTAAATAAAAAAAACTTCAAAACTTTGAAGCAACTTTTATTCAAACAGGAAAAATCATGTGATGAATCTGGGTTTATAATTCTAATAAAAGTCAGCAGGAGCATCAAAGTGTTCACTGACTGAGACCTTTAATATCTCTGTTCTTATCAAACCAAGTTGGTGATTAAGGATGTGCTCGATGTTATCCTCTGCTGTAATTTTGTCGCCGTGGGGAAGTGGATAAATATTTGATCATGTAACTGAGCTCTGTGTCATAAAGGAAGCAGCACCCTCTGTGTGTTACACTCATCAGACACAAAGAAGCTCATTTGGTTTCGTTTTCTAATTTCATACTTCATTAAAACCTGAAGATTAATTTCACTTTTTTTACATGTTCTTACCCTGATTTCTTTCCCGTCATCCAGCTGAGTGAATACTTGATTCTGATTGGTTAAAACTCCACGAGTCAGTCTATGGAAAGAAGTGACATCCTGTTCTTCCTCCTGTTGACAATGTGAGAAAGAACAACAAATAAAAACTTTTGTTTTGACCCTTTCTTAATTTTGAGAGCCCATACTGCAAAAATGGAAATCTCAGCAAGTCATTATGTCTTATTTGTAGTAAAAATTGTCTTATTGTTCTTAATTTGAGCCACATTCACCAGACCAGGTCATAAAAATGTCTAATTTCTAGTTTTTTAAGACAAAAATGAGGTGTAAATTGCTTGTAACAAGTCAAAAAAATCTGCCAATGGGATAGTGAAAGGTTCTGATTTTCTTGTGCTGATATTTTGTGCTATTGCTCCTTCAATTTACATTAAAAAAATTAAATTATGATTAAAAAAATGTCTTAATTCTGATAACGTATCAGAGGTGAGCAGTTTGTATCAGGCCCCCTCACACAGAAAGGGAAAAAACAGCAACTAGTTTTTGGTTATGAGTGTTGTCGTTCATAACTACACTGTTTTTTTTCACTGAAATGGGTTTAATGTTGTAATATCACTTAAAGATGATGTTGGAAGGATCATGGTCTAAGAGGTAGAAATCAGTTTTATAATTTTCAGATGGAAACCAATCTGACGCCTACACACCTCAACAAGTATTTCGTTTTTTTAATTGCCTCGAGTTTGAATCTTCCCATCTCAATTAAAGAGATGTTATGTGTTTTTTAAGTTACGTAGAATCAAACAGGTGAGGTTTCTAGTTTCTACTTTTCTTCTCACCTGTCACAGGACTCAAAAAAAGAAAACAATCTGACGCTGATCTTTAGAATATCTTCTCCTCCTCCTCCTGCAGGTTTTCCACTGAGCTGACTCTGAAAAAGAATAAATATGAGTCAATATATATGAGACACTCACCTTGGATTTCAACTAAATTAAACTGCAGATATTTTTAACTTTGACATTTCAAAGTTTTCTCTCTCTCTCTGTATTCGATGAGTGTCAGCATAAAACATCGCATGAGCTGTGATTCATAGTTGTAAGAGTGAAACTATAAAAGTGGAGAGGAGGTGGATTCTCTTATAACGTCAGGTCAGAGTCACCAGATTCTGTGTAATTGGTTTCTAGGGAATCTATGTGTGTGTGTGTGTGTGTGTGTGTGTGTAGGTACAGACACAAACTGTTGCTTGTGTTTTGGCACCTTGGCAACCTGTTACTGCATGCCCTTGAAGCTGAGTGAGTACATATTGAGGATTGTGTGAGTAATATCACTTTGGGTCTCACATGTGGTGTAGATGGGTGATATTTATCCACCATGAGCCGCGTGAGTGTTTCCAGCTGTGCAGCTCAAACTGTCTGAGTTTCACGTGACTGGATCAGGATTGATGCCTTTAATATTATGTGCATAAAGCGAAAAGATGTCATTTCCCCCTTTTCCGTGTCGAGCTTCACCCCGTGTGAGTGTAACAGCGTTTTTTTTTTTCCTGAGCTGCAGCGCCTCCAGGCAGAGAGCCTCATTACAGGCCCATCTCTTCTCCCCAGGCTCCGCGGCAGCCCACCTCTTTCCCGTGGCAGCTCCCGGGAACCGTGATGTCTCCTGGCTCCACTCCTGCCATTAAGACCAGGTGGTCATGTCAAGGAGGGGATGGCAGACTGTCACCACTCTCAGACTGAAGCTCAGGATCCTACACTCACAGCTCTTCTTGCCCGTCTGTCACATTACCGGCTTTCTCACTGACACTCAGATATATTATTTATGGCCTGCTCTCTGCTCCTGGACATCGCATAGAATAAGAGTTTGTGTTTGAGAGCTGTGTCAAAATTCTGGAAGCTCTTTTTTAAGACAGTTAATTGTAAGCGCCAGCAAGATGAAGATCTTACAACCTCTTTTTAACCTGCATTCAATTAAATACACATGGTCATCCGCAAAAGGCTCAGTCCTTCACAAGCAAAGATGGGGCCAGATTCACTACTTTGTCAACAACTGCGTGAGCAAATAGTCCAACACTTTAAGAACAATGTTTCTCAACGGCAGGAATTGATGGATTTCATCATCTACAGTCCATAATATCATCAAAAGATTCAGAGAATCTGGAGAAATCTCTGCACGTAAGCAGCAAGGCCCAAAACCAACATTGAATGGCCGTGACCTTTGACCCCTCAGGCGGCGCCGCATTAAAAACCCACATCATTGTGTAAAGGATATTAGCACGTGGGCTCAGGAACACTTCAGAAAACCATTGTCAGTTAACACAGTTCATCACTACATCTACAAGTGACAGTTCAAACGCTACCATGCAAAGACAAAGTCAGACATCAACAACACACACAAACGCCGCCACCGGCTTCTCTGGGCCCCGAGCTCATCTGAGATGGACTGAGGCAAAGTGGAAAAGTCTGCTGTGGTGTGACGAGGCCACATTTCTAACTCTTCCTGGAAATCATGGACGTTGTGTCCTCCAGGCCAAAGAGGAAAAGGACAATCCGGATTGTTCTCAGCGCAAAGTTCAAACAGGTTTTGGAGCAACATCTGCTGCCATCCAAGACACTTTGTCTTTTTCAGGGACGTCCCTGATTATTCTAGCAAGACAATGAAACCAAGACACATTCTGCACCTGTTACAACAGCGTGGCTCTGTAGTAGAAGAGTGCAGCTACTAGACCTGTCTCCCATTGAAAACGAATGGAAAGAATTCCGGCTCCAAAGCTTCAACTATTAGTGTCCTCAGTTCACAAACACTTACTGAGTGTTGTTCAAAGGAAAAATGATGTAACATAGTGAGAAACATGAACCTACTCCAGCTTTTTAGGAATTATTGTTGTTAGGATTTTACATTTTCCACAATGTCTCAGCTTCATTATAACTGAGGTTGTTTCATGCTTCACCATCTAAATAATCTACATCTGATGCTGAGTCAGGCTCAATCTGTCAACACACGTTTTGGTGAGTCACGTGTTCTCTGCAACAAGAGACGATGGACTCCAGCATCTGAATTATTGCTGCATTATTTATGAAATTGACTTGTAAGATGATGAAATATCACAGTTTGTCAGGTTTCTTGATGTTGCATCACTGAGCTGATAGCAGACAGTGCTTCCAAAACTGATTTTTAAAGCTTGATGTCTTGATCAGAGTGACAGTAGTTCCTTGAAACTCAGTTAGTATAAAACATTCAGTATCTTTTTGAGGAGGAGTTTCATATTGTAGGCAGGTGAGTAACTGGTGAATAAATACTGAGCGACAAGCAGGTGAGAAAGAGAGCGAGGACTCAGTATTCACAGCCTCGGTTTGACACAATGTGGGTTCATCACCCAGACATCCAGAGGCAGGAGGAGAGAATAACGGACTGGAAACACAATCAGAGCGGCTCGTAAAGTGCTGTTGGAGCTGCATGTGGATTTGTGTGATATTCCCAGTATGCATACCCCGAAGAGCTGAAGCGCCGACGGTGATCCGGTGAGCTCGGATTCTCTAGGTCATGAGGACAACAATGGGACACCATGACCCAACGACGGCATCAGGGTCACATCAGTTAAATGTCTGAGTTTAACACATTTAGAAGAGGCTTTTATTGTGAAATGGAGTCAATGTATCAACAAAAAACGTGCTCAGAATTGTCTTTGGACTAGCAGAGTTGGGTTGTCCCCGTTTATTTCTTCCATTTATCACACAGATCACTTTTGTGAAACTTGTAATGATTGCCTGATTGGGCCCTGTTTCTTGCGAACATCGCTCGAGTTTTTGAGTTGCCATAGTAACGTGAGGTCAGAGAGGTCACAAAACTCAGTTCTCTCTTCAGGCCGAACTGAGCACATTGACAGATTATGTTTTTTTCTTCTATATTTTTTTTTTTAGCCTTACACGACAGTTGAGAGATGTTTAAGCAAACCCTGAATAAAATAAATGTGCTGTGTGACGGTGAAGAGTCGTTTTGAGCGCTTTATGCAAGTTCATCAACCCGTGGAGACCCCCAAGATCTCTAAAATCTGTTTTTCGTTACATAAAAGAACTACTTGAAAGATTGAGCTGAAACTATGACTGTTCCAGATGTTGGAAGGAGATCACCTAGTGCTTCTTGCTTTCATTGCATATATTTGGAAATAACCATAATAACAATGATAACAAGCTTTATTTAGATGGCAGGGCTTCACAGGCAGCCTCAACAACAAAACAGCTAATTTTCCAGTAAAAATCAAGATATACAATATAAGGACAATATGGGAAAACACATCTTAAAATAAAAGAAATTTCCAGTCACTATTAAATCAAACACTAAGATTTTTAGCAACAGCTTTCACACTGGAAAACATGGTACCAGCAGATGGCAGCAGGTCGTTTCTATGCTTTGGGAACCAATAACAAGGGTGTCAGTTTTTTTTATCATTTAACTGTGAAAAGAAAATTGATACCCAATCTGCAACATAATTTATACAATCTAATAGTTAGGGGTCGTTGGCATAGAAATGGAACAAGTAGAAGTCGAGAGAAAATGAAGTTAAGTCTTGAAGTTATTTTGGCGTCATTTTTATGCCAAGTTGTGTTTGGGATTTTCTGGCTGAAGTACACATAAGTGGTGTGTGATACTGTAAAATTTGGTATCGATTCAATACCAACTAAATAAAAGGCCAGCATCAACGATATCAATACCAATACTGATACTTTTATCATAGAAAAGCAGTTTGTCTAAATTGATCAAGAATAACACACAACCACTAAAACTGATGTTTCTGTGCATGAATGAAAGAAACTTATTTTTCAACCAGAAAATAATCATGCACTTATTTTTTTTTCTGCTTTGTGGTAAAATATTAAATTTGAAAATTCATGGATAACAAAAGATATTATATTCTAGCATTAACCCTGTGGTGCATAGTGGTCACTACAGTTGACACCTATTTAAAACGTATCTACTCCTAAATTCAATGGTTTAATGTGGTGGAAATTCATATTAGTCAGTGTCAGGATATTTTCTTCTTAGGGCCTGAAAAAATGTTTTCAATTCTTTTTCCAAATATATATTTAAAAAGAAAGTTATAGACAAACATTTGAGGGTAAAACAGCGTAATAACTATACATTTTTCAGTGTTAAAATGGATGACAGAGAGTCAAGATGTTTCACAAAGCATTAAAAAAAAGATTATTCATGAAATTACCGGAAAAAAAAGGAAGGAAGTCAAACAAAAAAATTGGTTGTCTACATAAATTTCACTCTTTTTTATGTTGAATGTTCTGTTGCAAATATTTGAAGAAAAAAAAAACTTTTTTTCATGCCTTAAGACAAAAACACTCAAAGGAAAAATCCAGACACTGACTTTTATAATTCATGCATCAGAGGGTTAAATGTATTTTGCAATCAAACAGCTTGTGCACACTGGTAGATCAACTATGATGGAAATACAATAATATTTAGGAAATATGCTTTTTACTGATCATTTTAACGTTAATTTTAAGTATCGATCTCATCATGCAAGTATTGATCACTACTGATACCAACGTTGGTGACCATATATAGATATTTAAGATTGATCCGCCCACCACTACCACTTACAGTATGTGCCGTAAGTAAAAGAAGTGATTCGGACTGGAGACAGTTTTGATTCCAGACTGTAAATAAGTTCATTTCTGCTCTGAAAACAGCTTTCTTTGGTTTAATTAATCTGTGATTTCTGCTACTTCCAGAGCCGGCCTCAAGCGGAGACTCAACAAATGACAGATTGTAGTATTTCCAAATTGTCTCATTTTTCAGACTGGAGGTTGCCGCTTGCTTGAAACCCCCTTTTAATGACTTCTCACTGTATTTTTTAATGAATATTCAGCCCAATTCATAAATATGTAACAACAAAATCCCTCCTCAGAGGACTCGTCTGACTCCTTTCTCGTATAAAAGCTGGTTTTGTTGACGTTCCTGCAACATCCACTTTGCAAATACTGATTTTATAAAAGTCCCCCAAACTCAAATCCTTCAGCACTTGAAAAACAACTTTACCAAAGCGTCCAAAATTCAATTTCAGGGACATTTGTAATGTAGTAAACGACAAAAGTGTCATCCAAGGTCATTTGTTTGAAAACAAATGTACCTGTTTGTGATTCAGTCTCACCTTTTCTTCTCTTTCTAGTTAACATTTCTAACACATTAAGAATCTACCTCGTTGACGTTCCGCCAATATTCTTGAAATAAGTCACAGAGTGTTTCTTTTCTTTTCATGTCTGACTGAGGACGACGTTTAACGGAAACTTTATAATGACGCATTGAGCCATAAATCTTCTCAGGACGACCAGTTTGACCTGTAGCTGTACTGTCCCTGAATCCATCCAACTCTGCATACCCTCTGTATCAGATCACCCTGCTCTACAAACCTACATCCACACCAACGCCACAGAGACAGGTGATCAGAGTGACTCAGGGTCATGGTGCAAAGATTTACAGTCAAAGTACAAATCCAGCTGGCTGTATCCAAAACAAAGAGAAAAGAAGCTTCATCACTCACACTGCAAAAACGGAAATCTAAGCAAGTCATTATGTCTTATTTGTAGTAAAAAATTGTCTTATTGTTCTTAATTTGAGCCACATTCACCAGATCAGGTCATAAAAATGTCTTATTTCAAGTTTTTTAAGACAAAAATGAGGTGTAAATTGCTTGTAACAAGTCAAAAAAATCTGCCAATGGGATAAGACGAATTCGCACGGGAAGTTTCTTGAAATTAGAAAGATGCCTTAAAACAAGAATCTTTTATTTTATCCCATTGGCAGAATTTTTTTTTTACTTGTTACAAGCAATTGATGCCTCATTTTTGTCTTTAAAAAACTTGAAATGAGACATTTTTATGACCTTGTCTAGTAAATGTGGCTCAAATCAAGTATAGTAAGACAAATTTGACTAAAAATAAGACATAATGACTTACTTAGATTTCAGTTTTTGCAGTGCAGCAGCAGGTTGAGGTGGTATAAATCTTACACCAGAGTGTAATTCAGAGAGACAAAGTAATTCCACTAAAAAAAAGGGAGTAAGAGCTCTGTCGCTTCCTCCTTTTCTTTGAAGACAATCACTCTTTATATCTGCGAGTGTTGCATGGCTTCACTTTGAGTGTTTGTTATTATCTCTTGAAGAATTAAACAAAATCAAGCCAGGATTAAATTCAGTGCAAAGTCACTGTGCTATCAACCTTCATTTAACAAATCCACACTTATAGAGGCATATAAGTCTCTTTTAGATGATATATCAGCTTTAGGGCTGCACAACATAACGTTTCAGTGCCGTCATCACAATATGTGCATGCACAATATCTATACTGCGAGGTATAGAATATATGGCAACAAATCTGAGCCTTTCAGTCAAGTTTCTGTGTCCTGTCTGCGTCCAATCACATTACGAATAGATGTAAATGAGATTCTATTTCGATATTTGAGCACATTACATCAACAACTCTCTCAGTTATTTCTCCTGCTCAGCACTTTGTCATCTCACCTGCTGTTATCAAGGTCGGGCAGAGTGACATGCACCTGACAGTTTTTTTATAGTTAATATCACACAAGGTGTTTTATTTAACACTTTCAGGGTTAAAGACAGCAGCTTCCAGATCTGAGCTTTGTTCAGTTTTGTCCTCAGCTCTAAGTTTGGATCTCTAATCGCCCATTTTATTCTTTATTCCACCTCTTCCTTCTCATGCCGTATGACTCATGAGCTGCCATAAATCTTGAAACAGTTTTAGTTTAATTTCACACTAATCAGTTGTTTAAAGTTTGCTTTGCTTCTTACAGAAATCGCTCTTTTTCTCTGTCCAAGGTAGACCATGTATAGTGGTTGCTCTCTAAATATGACTTTTTATTGATTCACGTCTCCGAAAAAAGATTATTCAAGCTGACAAAAAAGGCAAAACACAAGAGGTGGACAAACTCTATGAGCCACTGTGAGCCTACTTGGCGATAATTGACAGATATCAACATGATTAAGACTCTTTGCAAACACAAATACTGTCACGGAGACAGAGAGAGACAGAGGCGATCAGGTGAGAGTCTGTTCTCATCATTTCAGGGAGAATTCAGCTGAACTGTGCGAAGCAGGAAACTTTAAAATATATTCAGTTTACAGATACAAGAGGGCGAGAGAGAAAACTGAGATAAAACATTCCTCCTGTCTCGCTCAGCTCTACTGGGGTTGAAGCAGCTGACGTCACCTCATCCAGCGGGTAAAACCGACCGCGCAGTAACACCCGTGGATTCACACCATCAACTCCAGTGACGTCATCAGAGGTGAGAAAATGAGTGTGAACAGCAGCTTCACAGTCGTGATGAATGAGTGCTGATTGGTGATGCTGCTTCTGATTCTACTGATTGTGAACGTTTCATCAGAAGCTTGTGTGGCTTCATACTTAAAAGCTGAATTATGGTAAAGTCATATTTCAGGGTTTGGCTTTTTTTAAAAAAAATTTCTCCACCCTGCATTACACAAACACTCCAGCAGGGAGCAGCAACACACATTTAGAAGAAAGGCACGTTCACAACATACTGTGCAGAATGCATTTAAGAGGAATTCAGGATGCATCTCTGTGCTGACAAGCATTCAGAGTCAGTCTGCATGTTCAAGTGCTAATGTAAAGGCTTTAACATAGCACTACAGGCGATGTGGTAAGAGTGTGACACCACAGAGGATTCTTCGCTGTGTAACACTGTGTGACCTGCTCTTTAAATACACTGTGATGAGTGCTCACCAGGATAAGAGGGGGCACAGGGAGGAGGGATGAACACACAGGGGGGGGAAAAGAGACATCTGTGTATATTTGTGTACAACTCTGATCCCAATGAAGCTGAGACGTTGAGTAAAACATGAATAAAAACGGAAAAAAATTATTTGCAAATCCTGCTTGACCTATATTCAGTTTAATACACAACAAAAACAAGAAACAGCTGTTTGGATCATTCCACAGGTGAACAGGTTCATTTAAACAGGTGAGTGGCTCAGGCTCAGTCCTTCACAAGCAAAGATGGAGCCAGGTTCACCACTTTGTCAACAACTGCGTGAGCAAATAGTCCAACAGTTTAAAAACAATGTTTCTCAGTTGCAGGAATTGATGGATTTCATCATCTACAGTCCATAATATCATCAAAAGATTCAGAGAATCTGGAGAAATCTCTGCACGTAAGCAGCAAGGCCCAAAACCAACATTGAATGGCCGTGACCTTTGACCCCTCAGCCGGCGCTGCATTAAAAACCCACATCATTGTGTAAAGGATATTAGCACGTGGGCTCAGGAACACTTCAGAAAACCATTGTCAGTTAACACAGTTCATCACTACATCTACAAGTGACAGTTCAAACTCTACCATGCAAAGACAAAGTCAGACATCAACAACACACACAAACGCCGCAGAACTCTTTTTGGAAATCGTGGACGTGGTGTCCTCGGGGTCAAAGAGGAAAAGGACAATCCGGATTGTTCTCAGGTCAAAGTTCAAAAGCAGCATCTGTGATGGTATGGGGATGTGTTAGTGCCTCATGGCATCATGGGTAACTGTCCCAGTATGTGTGAAGGCAGCATTAATGCTGAAAGGTACAAACAGGTTTTGGAGCAACATCTGCTGCCATCCAAGACACTTTGTCTTTTTCAGGGACGTCCCTGATTATTTCAGCAAGACAATGAAACCAAGACACATGGGAAACATGAACCTGTCGCAGCTTTGTAGGGACATGTTGCAGCAATCATTAAAAAAAAAAGTTTATCAATTTGAACAAGTATCTTGTCTTTGTAATGTTTTCAAAAAGGATTTAATCAATGCATTCTGTTTATTTGTACATCTTACACGTCTCAACCTTATTGTTACTGGTGTTGTATGATTTGATTCTGTTTTGTTTCGAGGATTTCATCTCCTCCTAATCCTGAATAAAGCTCGTGTTTTCAGTTGAGTTGGTTTGCATTAACTTACTCACAGAACCAGGATGCCTGACTTTGCCAAATGTTGGACTCCTGCAGCTCCACGTCCAGAGACAGCTGAGGCATAGGAAAGAATTTCAATGTCAATTTACCGGATTTGTCTGTGACAACACACGTCATCTGAGTTCCCACATTCACTGGCATCCTCTAGAAATAGTTTCAGGGTTTAGAGGAACATTTGGAGAGTGTATTGTGCTGTGACAGTGCAGGGTTGGTGCTCTGCAGCAGCAGAAGTGTGAGTGGGTGTGTGAGTGGGTGATATTAAAGATAGGCAGTGAAGTGAAGGAGGCAAACCTTTGATAAAACATGGGGATTAAAAGCTCATATGTGAAGACTGTGCCAGTACAGTTGTTTTCTCTGTCTCCAGGACGATGGCAATGTTTACCCAGCTATTTATACCGATGCACCACGCGCCGCCTATCAGAGACACAAGAGAGAGTGATGAGAAGAAGACAGAGGAACAGTGGGTCAGGGGGGTTAGAAAAACAATATATCCATCAGAGGAATGAGATTAGAGATGTGCAGCTATCAAAGCAATAATTGATCAATTAGATTAGACTGAGGAAATCAAAGATTAACAGACCAAATCAAAGAAAGTTGAGCAATGCATCAGTTTTAGCTCTGAACACAAACACAAAGACGAAACAACAAAGTTTCATAATGATGTAAATAAAGTAAAACTGTTCACAAGAAATACTCAGCTACAGTTCCAAGAGAATATGACTCATCCTGATGAATTTGTGCTTCCTGATTTAACAAACTGAGCAGGATTTTGATCCTACTTTCTTCTGTGAAGCTGTCCCCGAGTTTGTTTTCATTTTTGCAAAACTTTAACTGTGTTTTTTCACATAATTCTTATTCTCAGTTGTTAGTTTTAAATCAGAGTTGTTCCTTCATTTGTCTCCTCTGCCTCAGGCTCGGTGATTAATTGCAAATAAGATTAAATTGCATGATGTCCTGTTGCACTATTCTATCCACAGTCTAATGTTTCTTTAACCTCAAATGTGTCAGAACACCAGATAATTCTTTTTTTTGCAGTGTTACTCAACCAAAGAAACAAACTGTTGAAAACTACCTTTGCAAGAGAAACAATTTAAGTAGTGAAAAGTGGCAAAAACAGCAGTAACAGTAAGTTTAAGGTGGAAAAAATGGTCCAAATTGGCTAAGAAATGGGAGAAAACTTGGAAAATAGTCAGAAAGTCGCATTTCTAAGATACTGAATTTTAGGTTTTTATTCTCTGTGAGCCATAATCATCAACATTTCAAGAAATAAACGCTCAAATAATTCACTTTATTTAATGAGTCTAAATAAAATCTGGGTTTACCTTTCTGAAATCCACCATATGTTAATATTTCTTTTGTTTATTTTAGTTGAGCAAAACCACACAATCACACTCTTTCTGTTGAAATAATATCACTTTGATTTGGTGATTGTTTTCTAATTTGAATGCACACATTTAAGTTTATACATTAATTCTAATTTGCAGTGATGGTTTGTGACTCACCCTTTGTTTCTCTTTTTGTTTGAGATCTCTCTTACAGGCCAGCGACCGCCTCATGTCACCTTTTAACCCCGCCCACGTAAAGTGGGACAAACTATCAAAGGGAAGGAGGGAGATATTTGTACTTTCAGTTTATCACCAAACCTTTTCTGTCTTTTTCTTCTTCAGTTAAGTGAAGATAATTTAAGTTTCCTGTAAACAGTTTGTGTTGAGTTTATGTTGCTGTTCTGAGTTTTTTCGATGTTTAATTTGTGGTTCTCTTAGTTCCCACCCTTTTTTTTTGTTATATTGGATTAGTCCTTTGTGTATTTAAGTCCATTTGTGCCTCATATTTTGGGTTTAGTTTTGCTTTTTTACACAATTAAGTTGGGATTTTTGTATTGATTTGTTATTTTCATAAAATTAAAAAGCTCTTTTTCCAAACACTTTTATCTGTGTCCGATTCTTTGGTCCTTTACAGTGATATTCTACTTTTTGAGCGTAAAAGTGTTTCTTTTTTTGATTTTTATTCTTTTAAAATCTTACTTTTCTCCCCATGTTTGTTTTTTCTTATTCAAAAAGAAGAAAATAATAATAAATAAAATTCTCCCTTTACACAATAGCAAATCAAATCATCAATACAACAAGATTGGGAACCAGAAAAACATGGCACAATAAATCAGTGAGAATATTTTTGCATATCCCTCAGCCCTAATTATAATCAAATCTATTGATCTCATAGAGGTTTATTGAAAAAGTTTGAAGTTACTTGTAACAGCCATCATACTCATGGCAGTTTTGCTCAGTTGCAGCTTCAATGTGGATTTCTTAAAGTCTCCGTTTGGACTTTCTAATTTACCTGAGGTGTAAAGTGCTTTGATTGGTCAAAAAGACGAGGAAAGTTCTGCTCCATTCATTATTATCATTATTTTTATTATCTGTTTTTGTTAAAGTCTAGTTTCTTATGTTATGTTTAATCTATCTCATGTTTTTGTTGTTTATACTTGATTACAGTAAATGTGTGTTTTCACCCTGACCCCTCCATGCATGAAAGAAAAACACAAAAATCAGATGACTGAAGAGCAGCTCAGCTTTTATTTTTAAAAATAGACACTAAAAATATTCACAAAATACACACATTTCATTCTCAGACAGTGCAGTATCTCTTCATCTATCCGATATAAATATATAAATATGAGCATAAATTGATCTAACAGTGAAGAATAGCTTATTCCAAGTTCTCTTGATACAACATGTCACACACACACACACTCAATGACGCACACACACTTATGTACAGTTACATATGTGAACATGACAGAGCGTTCTGTTCTCTGCACAAAGATCAGAGACAGTTTCAACATCTCAACTTTCTCTGTTTCTTTCCACGTTTTTAATTTCACCTTCTGCTGGATCAACGTTCATTTACCTTTAAAAAAAAAAAACGTTTCCGTTATTCGCAGTGTTTCTGAGGGCGACCAAGATCCTCAAGACGCTTCATAACCTATAACTCAAACATATTTTAAACACTTATTTTCTGTTTACAATGGAAATGTTCTGCAGTAAAAACATAATTAAGGTAAAAAAGCCAATTTCTGCCAGTTAAAACTATAAAAAATTAAATGCTGGCTTTGTAAACATTAAAAAAATTGTCCATGATGAGTAAAATTGATGAGGAAAAGCTAAAATATCTTTTTTATCTAGAAGTCGTCACTATTTTTCCTCATAATTATGAATTAAAGATCTCAAAATATCAACTCTATTATTTCATTTCAACTTTTTTTTTACTTTTTTTTTAACCTCAAACTATTTACTTATTTCAACATTTTGACTTTTTATCTCAACATTTCACTTTTTTCTTTAACTTTAAATCCTTGTCTCATAACTTTGACTAGATTACCTCAATATTTTTTAACTTATTCTCAAAATTTTGACTTTTTATCTCATAATTTTGACTTTGTTATCTCATCATTTCTACTTTTTTTCCTTCTCAAAACTTTGACTCTTTGCTCGTAACTGACTTTATCTCAAAATTTTGACTTCTTCTCTCAGAATTTTTTTTTTTCTTCAAATATAAAATCCTTGTATCATATTTTTGGCATCATTATCTCATCATTTTGAGTATTGAATCTCAAAACTTTGACTTTTTTTTCTTGTTTTTCTGACTTTACCTCAAACATTTGACCCCTTTCCTCATGACTTTGACTATATCATCACAAAATTATGAGTTTTTATCTCAAAAATTTAACCTCTTCCCTCAATATTTTGACTTTGAGGTTGGTGCATTAGAATAAAGCCTGTACCTCTGTGCTTCATTATAAATATGAAAGCTTGTTAGAAAAAGCAGAGAAAAACTCAGGCAGTTTGGGGAATTTTATAGATCAATTTTACGGCGAGAAAGTAGGAAAGTGTTCGGGTAAAAGAGAATGATTGGTCACCCTCAGCTGGTTAGAGATCTGTGCATGCACAGCTGCAAACACACACCCCCTCACACCCATCATAAAGCAGATTCCTTCATGCTGACCAGCAAATACCATCAGTGACAGAGTCTGACATTTACCTGGAGCTGAGCTCACCAGGAAACGCAGAGAAAACTAATGAGCTACAGTTTTTATGGACGTCACTGTGGAGATAAATCTATAAACACTTTGTCTTTCTCTTTCCTGACACGCTCTCATCAATAACTATCCTCCCCCAGCTCTCCTCACCCCCCTCCTCTTAAAGTCCTGTAGTTCCTCACCCCCTCTGGGCCTCCTGGGACATGGAGCGACCCAGGACCTTGGGGTCTTTTGCAAACTCCATGAGCGTCGGTTTGACGGGCGGCAGATCCCTGGTGATCTCGTCCACGCTCCTCTTGCTGGGGCAGGCTCCGTCCGGGGTGGGGAAGGGCCTCAGGTCGTCCTGGGTGTGCGGGGCCCCACGTCCCAGCCTGACGCCCAGCTCCGCGGGGGTGAAGATGGGCAGAGGGAGGGTGTTTCTCTTGGGCAGCAGCTGGTGCTCTCTCACGCCTCTTTCCACGGTGCCGACTCTGAAAACTCCAGAGGGGCAGGTCTGCTGGAGGGAACGAGCCAACCACTGCCGGGACAGAGTCTCCCTCCTGGAGCTGTCGTTAAAATTCACCGTTTGCCTGCAGACATCAGAGAAAAGTTAGAAAGTGTTTAAGACTGTATCATCCTTCTTTCTCCAGAACATCTCATACATGTGTGTTCGCTCTCACCTCTCCTCAGGTAAAGTCTTGAGGGTGACGCTGTGCCAGTCGGCGCTGTAGCTCTCTCTGTTGGCCTTGTTCTCCTCCCGTACGCTACAGCTCAGCTTCGCTCCCACCATCACGCCGTTACGCTTCTCCAGGACGGTGCAGATTGGCATCATCTCTGCTGGTGTTCCTGTGTAAGTTCAGTGATGCTTGATCTTCTGGCTTCAGCTCTTTTACTCTCTGAGTGTCTGTGCTGGAGTCTGTCCACTGCTTTTATAGTTGATCTGTTTCTATTTCTGATCCGTGTTGTCACTCTACAATCAGTGCGTGCCGACATCTGACACCAAGTTCTCCGTGTCTCATTCCCGAGAGCTGGAAGCCTCTCTGGGGAGGGGTCGAGGGTAATTGAGGGGGAAAATCCCCTGATTTTCAAATTGTATGCCAAGTCACCTCTGTAATCACTCTGAAGAACAGGCCACTTCAGCCGGGATCAGAGAGTCTTAGAGATTAAACAAACAAGGACACAGACAAACAGAATCTTAACCCCGACTTAAACCTGCTGCACAAAAGTAAAGAGGGATAATGTGGAAAGCTCACATGACCTCCATGTTTCATAAACATGAAGCACCTGTGGCATGTGTAAAAAAAAAAAGGTGACAATCTGAGGAACTTTGTGGAGTTTTATCCTGAATTTAAAGTGACTGAGGAGAATCTGTATGAAGTTTATCAACTGTTACATAGCACTGTTATTTAAAGCTTGACAACAAACAAACTTTGTAAGTTTGTAGTGGAGTTTTGTAGACGTGTCCTTACCGTGTAACGTTAGTGAATCCTGGTTGTGTCCTACCAGGTCTCATCTACCAACTCCAACCTCACCAAGCAGAGCAAACGTAACCTGGCTCTTCATTTTATTGATAGACTCTCAGGTTTGAACAGATCACTGCAGAATAACTGCTGCATGTGGACAGGAATCAACATTAGCAACAAACACATTAGAGACTGTTTGAGCCTTTATCTCCTGATTTAACCTTTAGCTCCTGTTTTAGCCTTTAGCTCATGTTTTAGCCTTTAGCTCATGTTTTAGCCTTTAGCTCATGTTTTAGCCTTTAGCTCCAGTTTTAGCCTTTAGCTCCTGATTAAGCCTTTAGCTCACGTTGTAGCCTTTAGCTCATGTTTTAGCCTTTAGCTCCAGTTTTAGCCTTTAGCTCCTGTTTTAGCTTTTAGCTTGTATTTTCTCTTTAGCATGTGCTTTTCCTTTAACTTGTGTTTTAGCCTCTAGCTTCTGTTTTAGCCTTTAGCTCCTGTTTTAGCCTTTAGCTCCTGTTTCAGCCTTTAGCTCCTGTTTCAGCCTTTAGCTCCAGTTTTAGCCTTTAACTCATATTTAAGTTATTAACTCCTGTTTTAGCCTTTAGCTCCTGTTTTAGCCTTTAGCTCCTGTTTTAGCCTTTTGCTCCTGTTTAAGTCCTTAGCTCATGTTTTAGCCTTTAGCTTCAGTTTTAGCCTTTAACTTATATTTAAGTCATTAACTCATGTTTTAGCCTTTAGCTCCTGTTTTAGCCTTTAGCTCCTGTTTTAGCTTTTAGCTTGTATTTTCCCTTTAGCATGTGCTTTTCCTTTAACTTGTGTTCTAGCCTCTAGCTTCTGTTTTAGCCTTTAGCTCAAGTTTCAGCCTTTTGCTCATGTTTTCGCCTACAACCAGTTTTTTTAGCCATTAGCTCCAGTTTTAGGCTATAGCCCGCTTTTAAGCCTTATGCTTGTGTGCTATCCCCTAACTTGTGTTTTTGCCTCTTGCTACTGTATTTGCCTAAGGTCCATGTTTTAGCTTCAAGCTGCTGTTTTAGCCTTTAGCTCCAGTTTTAGAGTTTAGCTCATGTTTTTGCCTCGATCTTGGGTTTAGCTTATGTTTTAGACTAAAGCTCATGTTTTAGCTTCTAGCCCCAGTTTTAGCCTTTAGCCTGTGCTCTATCACTGACCTGTTTATCTTTCTTCTTCTCTTCTGACCCTTTTCTGTCCGACAGTCCAGCTCCTGTTTCAAACATTTCTACTAAATAAATCACAGAATTCTTTCTCAATAGAGAAAAACTCAGATCTCTTTTCTCACTGATAAACTTCATCAGTTGGCGTCGTGTTGTCATAGAGACCTAAACTTGCAGTCAATTAATTTGGTGGAGCTCAACCCGATCAGAAAGCTGAGAATAAGCATTTATAAATGGCCTTTTTTAGTGCTGATAATTTCATTTTAGATTGTGGATTATGATCAGGCATAAATCCAGATATGAGACTTTCTCAGGATCACTCAGAAAGTCCTCACAGAGACTTTAAATCCCACTTCAGCTCAGAGGACGAGAACACGACGTCTGCGCCGTGTGTGAAAACATCAAACCCTCTCATTTGATACCATTACAGTGCAGTAGCTGTGAGAGCTGCTTCCCCAGTGATTCATTATCTCAGTGACAGAGCGCCACGCAAGCTGTAATCAACTCTGGTTACAGGCTGTGAGACACACACACACACACACACACTCACCTCTGACAGGTGTGGTGTTACCAGCAGCTCCTGGTCTGACTCATTCATCCACATCAGGATCTGGCATCATCAGGTCACAGAAACCAGATCTGGCAAACGCAGTGAGGAGTCTCATGCTCCTAATGACAAGAGGTCTGATCATTCTCTCTATGTGTTTATTATTAGTTTCACATGTTCTCGATCTGTGCACAATTATCACATCAAGATTTTTTTATTTGTGTTAGAGGGTGAAGGACTGCAGCTGCTTATGCAACAGCTATTTCACCTGTCGAGTGAATTATTCAACACATTCCTCCGTTTCCTCGCCTGGGTTGACATTGCAGTTGTAAATTATTGCCTGGCGCTAAAAAGAGAAAGAAAGCAAGAACATCGGGGGCTTCCCAAGAGTCCTGCTCTCACTCATGCCAGCAACAAGCCACAGTTTGTCAAATCCTGTCCTTGAATCCACTTCACTCAAAGCAAACAGACTGAAAAGAAGAGATGAAAGTGTTTTAATGTGGAGCTTTGAAGCTGCAGGAGGACGTCAGGTGCATGAGTCATGCGATGCTAATGAAGGCGGCCGTGTCGAAGGTCTGCAGAGGTGAGAAGTGATGAGGTTGGCCCCATCACGTAGATCAACCCTCTTCGCGTCCCCGCCTGGACCCGGCCTGGACAGGAAGAGCTTATGATTGCGTAATAAGACAGCCACAGCTGCTGGGAAGTGACACTAAATGAGCTGTCACTGAGGTGGGGACGGGGAGTGGGAGGATGAAGCAGGAGAAGGTAAATAAGTGAAAATATTGAGATGAAGTCAGATTCTTTCACAAGGGAAGGATGAATTAGCCTCAAAAAGCCCAAAGTGCCTGTTTGGATACAAGTTTCTACAAATTGCAGATGAGATGAAATTGCAATATGACCTGTTGGAATATTCTAATTGCAGACTGCATTATTCTATAACCTGTGTCAGAATACCAGAGAAACTTAGCAGCAGGTGTTTTCTGCTTTAAACCAGTGTTACTCACCAAATGAGCCATATTGTTAAAAAAAAACTTAGCTTTGCAAGACGATCTAAGTGGTGAAAAATGGCAAAAATGACAAGAAGCAGGAACACATTTAGGAGAAAACTTGAGAAATATTGAGAAAGTTGCAAAAAATAGGCCTAAAGTGGTGAAAAACGACTGAAAAGTGACTAAAATGGGCGAAAAATTACAAAAATTGGCAAGAACATCCTGAGAAAACTTGGAAAATAATCAGAAGGCAGCAACAATGGGGAAAAAGTGACAAAAACAGTAAGAAGTGGTAAAAATAGGAAGAAATTTTGGATAAAACTAAAAGAATAGACAGAAGGAATTAAAAAAAATTGTCCTAAAGTAACAAAGTAACAAGAGTGACTAAACAAGGCAAGTGAAAATGGTAAAAACAGCCAAAGGCAAGAAAAAATGGCAAGAAAGTTGAGATAAAAATGAAAAATCAAAGTCATAAGTTGGAAAAAATGGTCAAAAAAATGTGGGAAAAAAGTGAAAAGTGACTTAAATGGCCAAAACCCAACAAAAATAAGAACAAGCAAATAGCAAGACATGGCAAAAATAGGCAAAACATTGGGAGAAAACTTGAGAAAAAGTCATAAGTTGCAAAAGAAATGGTCCAAAAGTGGAAAAAAAAGAGTGAAAAGTGACTAAAATGACCAGAAACCAACAAAAAAGGGCAAGAACATTCTGAGAAAACTTGGAGAACTGCCAGAAGACAACGATGAGGGGGGGAAAGTGATAAAAAAACACTTAAAGTGGAAAAAAAAAGCAAAAGGCAACACAAAATGGCAAGAAAGTTAAGATAAAACTAAAAGAATAGCCCAAAAGTAGCAAAAAATGGTCCAAAATTGGTTGAAAAAAAGTGAAAAGTGACTTAAATGGCTAAAAAAACAACAAAAACAGGCAAGAGCATCCTGAGAAAACTTGGTAAAATAGTCAGAAGGCAGCAACAATGAGGGGAAATAGTGATAAAAACAGTGAAAAGTGGTAAAAATAGCAAGAAATTTTGGGTAAAACTAAAAGAATAGTAAGAAGGAAGCATGAAAATGGTCCAAAAGTGGTGGGGAAAAAAGTGAAAAGTGACTAAAATGGCCAGAAACTAACAAAAAAGGGCAAGAGCATCCTGAGAAAACTTGGATAAATAGTCAGAAGGCAGCAACAGTGAAATGGCAAAAAAAGCACGACAGTTGGGATAAATCTTAAAGAGTAGACGGAAGGTAGCAAAAAAATGGTAAAAAAAACAAAAAACAAAAATGGGCGAGAACATTCTGAGAAAACTTGGTAAAATTGTAAGAAGACAACAACTATGGAGGAAAAAAAGTGACAAAAACAGTGAAAAGTGGTTCAGGTAAGGAAAAATGGCAAGAAAGTTGAGATAAAACTAAACGAATAGACAGAAGAAAGCAAAAAAAAAAGTGAAAAGTGACTAAAATGGGCAAAAAGCTTTTAGAGAAGCTAAAAGTAAATGTCAAAGTTCATTTCCAACAATGCATTTGTTTAAAAACACATAAGGTGGAATTGCAATACAGGGAAAAACAATCACAGTTAGATTATCTTTTAACATCGTTCAGCTCTTGTTTCTGCTCTTGGTCGTCTCCAACGTGTGAAGCCGCCTCCAGGGAGCTGAGTGTGTGTGTGTTTGCTAAAAGCTGTTTGTCTGCTGATGCCAGAGTGTGTGAGCCGAGCGGTGCCGTGTTTAAACATGTGCTCTAATGAGAGTGCCCCTCTTATATAACTGTATCAACAACAACAAACAGCTGACCGACCAAACACCAGACCCGTCCTGCAACCCGGTCCACTCCCAGAGGGACCATCAGGCACCAGACGGGCTGCACCGGGCCAGGACTCCTGGAGTATTTGCAGACCGGCCATGAGGGCGCAACACGTGAGAATCAGACATTAAAAAACTAAAGGAGCTTCTTCACATTTGTCTCCTTTAGCTTTTGTGTTAGTTTGTTCTCACTGACCTTAAAGAGGATATAACTCCAACATGTGAAAGTAAAACACACTTTATTCCATCCTGACCTGAACACAGGACCATGTTCCTTTACTCAACAAACCACAGAAACTTCTGTCACTTCCATCAAACTCTCAGAGCATCTTTCATCAGCCACATCTGGAACTGTTTCAACTTTAATGAGTCTCAAATATCTGTGCACTAAAGAAACCTGTTTCTTCCAGGACATATGAAATCATTTAATATAAATAAAAAAGTGAAAACCTAGCTTCACTGAGATCATTTTCTGCCCGTGATAAGTTGAAATTTTAAAATAAAAAGTCAAAATTATGAGATAAAATCAAAATTTCCATTATTTATCTTAAAATGTTGACTTTTTTTCTCATAATCATGATTTTTTTCTCAAAACTTTACTTTTTATTCCAAAATTTTAACTTAACCTTATAATTTTGACTTTCAAACTTCCAGTTTCAACTTTTGAACTCATAATTGTGAGTTTTAAATAAAAAAAATTCAATTTTTAAACTCAAAATTTCCATTTTTTAATCTTAAAATTTTGACTTCATCTCAAAAGTTTGAGTAAAGTGTCTTTTAATTATCAAATTTAACTCAAAAGCATAACTTGTTTTCTCATAATTGTGGTCAAATGATCTTAAATATTTACTTCTCAACTCAAAATTTCAACATTATCCCATGATTTTGACTTTTCTCTCTCACATTATTTTACCATTTTCCTGATTTTACCTTTAGTGTCTTAAAATTTCTATAAATATCCTCAAATTCTGACCTTTTTTCATAGTTTTTACTGTTAAAATTTCAACTTAATATCACATAATTTCCTATTTTTACCTCAAATTTTCATTTTTCTTTCCCAGAATTTTTAAGATCTCATAATTTTGACTTCAGTATCTAATTTATTTTTGACTTTATCTTAAATTTTGCCAATTTTTTTCCTCAGAATGTTGTCTTTCTATCTTCCAATTTCATATTTTCTGTGACAAAAAAAAACAATTTTGACTCAATAAAAATTCTTTTCATTTTTTAGTTTTAAAGCGGCAGAAACGGGCTTCTGTCGTGCACATGTGCTCTTGCAAAAAAAACAATCTGACCTGAGGGTTACTCAGCGTTTAAGAGCCATGTGACTGAATCAGATAAATGCTGATAATCACAGGACAAAATATAAAAGCCTCAGCTGAAAGGATCTTCACAGCCTGAGGGGGAACAACACATGAACAAAGAACAGGAGGATCACGTGATAAATACTGTGGTGAACAGAAAGAAAACTTCATGATGGAAACTTTGAATCTCTACCTGAGGATCTGCTCAGACTTTTTAAACAAACAGAGGAGAGAAAAAGGCCGGAGCTGTGTCGTCTCCGGAGAAAAGTTCACCTCCAGGCTTGTCCGCTGCTGCCCCCTGTTTGTGTCCAATCAAATCGCAGCCTGAGGCTCTTAGGACGTGTCGCTCATGTCCCCGCCGTCGTCGTCGTCTCTCTCGCTCTCGCTCTCGTTCTCTCGTCCGTTCATCGCCTGCTCCACTCGGGCCAGCAGCAGCGGCAGGTTGATGGAAAGACCCGGAGCCTCTTCGTCAGAATCTTCGTTCGGGGGGTAGAAACGCTTCGCCTTCGCCAGGAAATCCTCAGCGATGTCCAGATAGATGAGACGATCCTGAGAAGAGTGATAGAAAAAAACAGAGAAACTTAATGCTGTGATTCTTCAGATATGGCTTTGTCTAGACCAGTGGTTCCTTTTCCAGTTTAGGGCCCACTTTTAAGTCTCAAGAATTTTTCACAGCCCACCTCTGACTATATAATTATGGGGGCTGTATAGCGCCTTGTTAGCGCTTGATTTGTAACAAAGGCCCGAAATGTAAAAAAAAATGTAATAAAACCCGAAATGTGATAACTGGCCAATGATGAAATAGATGCTGAGCCCAGAAGGTGATAGTCATTTGCCAACGATGTTACAACTTGTTAAATGTTGGGTCAGTGATTATAGTCTTGGGATAAACAACATTTGTTTAATCAAATTTCAGGGCTTTGTTAAATTTGGGGTGATGTTACATGTTGGGCTTTAACTTGCCCTCTTCAAGAACTTTTCTTATATACAAACGTTTGAACATGTTGAATATCCTTACAAATGTAACCAAGTTTTAATATTTAAACATTATTCTGTACATTTGTATTTTTATATAATTACCCTTCATTAAAATTCAGACTATTTTGAAAATTATTAGGCGGCCCACTTGCAATACCTCCGCGGCCCACCAGGGGGCCACGGACCACAGGTTGGGAATCGCTGGTATAGAGCAGTGGTTCCCAAACTTTTCCAGTTCAGGGCCCACTTTTAAGTCTCAAGAATTTTTGCGGCCCACATCTGACCCTGGAAGTACTGATTCTGTAACAACTGGTTAAAATTTGGGATAGTGTTTAAATTATTATATTATACAACATTTGTTTTATTACATTTTGTGTTTCATTGCATTTTTTTATTACACTTGAGACCTTTGGGGTCATGTTACATGTTGGGCTTTAACGTGCCTCCTTAAAGGACTTTTCTTATCTACAAATCTTTGAACATGTTCAACATCCTTTAAGTTTTAACATTTTAAACATTATTCTGTATATTTGTGTCTTTATACAATTACCCTTCATTAAATTCAGACTTTTCTGGAAATTATTTGGCGGCCCATTTGCAATACCTTCGCAGCCCACCAGGGGGCCATGGACCACAGGTTTGGAAACACTGGTCTAGACCTAATTAATTAAAAACTAAACTTGATCTTTGAACAATGAGTTAAGTTTTCAGTCTTATTGGTTGTAAATAAATATTATTGTACAAAAACTACACTGTGTTTTCACTGAAATGTGTGTAAAGTTGTGATATCACCAAAAGATGATTAGGCAGTGTCTCTAAATGCTGTTAATAGGTCAATGCTTTAAAAAATATTGTATCATGGGTTTGAAAAGTTGTACATTAAAATTAGGGATGTCTAATTCTACTTTTTTCAGACTGATACCAGTATGAATAGTCACAGATACTTCAAGTATTTTAGATACATAAAATTTCAATCAGCTCAACGACAGATTATTGTGAACAAAAAAATCTGCCAATGGGTTCAGAAAAATGTCTCAATATAAGAAACTTTTATCTTATCCCATTGGCAGATTTTTTTTTAATTGTTACAAGCAAATTAGACCTCATTTTAGTCTTTAAAAAACTTGAAATAAGACATTTTTATGACCTGGTCTGATGAATGTGGCCCAAATTAAGAAAAATAAGACAGTTTTCATTACAAATAAGACAAGGGTTTTACCTAAAAAGCTCAAATTTACCCACGTGTAGACGAAAAGGTGTAGAAGTGATGTGGAGGATGTTTGTGTCGGACATGAAGCATCTTGAAGTTACTGCACTGCAAAAACGGAAATCTAAGCAAGTCATTATGTCTTATTTTTAGTCAAATTTGTCTCACTATTCTTGATTTGAGCAACATTTACTAGACAAGGTCATAAAAATGTCTCATTTCAAGTTTTTTAAATACAAAAATTAGGCATCAATTGCTTGTAACAAGTAAAAAAAAAAATCTGCCAATGGGATAAGATAAAAGATTCTTGTTTTAAGACATCTTTCTAATTTCAAGAAACTTCCCGGGCGAATTCATCTTATCCCATTGGCAGATTTTTTTGACTTGTTACAAGCAATTTACACCTCATTTTTGTCTTAAAAAACTTGAAATAAGACATTTTTATGACCTGATCTGGTGAATGTCGTTCAAATTAAGAACAGTAAGACAATTTTTTACGACAAATAAGACAGAATGACTTGCTTAGATTTCCGTTTTTGCAGTGAGTGATGAAGCTTCTTTTCTCTTTTTTTTCGATGCAGCCAGCTGGATTTGTACTTTGACTGTAAATGTTTGCACCATGACCCTGAGTCACTCTGATCACCTGTCTCTGTGGCGTTGGTGCGGATGTAGGTTTGTAGAGCAGGGTGATCTGATACAGAGGGTATGCAGAGTTGGATGGATTCAGGGACAGTACAGCTACAGGTCAAACTGGTCGTCCTGAGCAGATTTATGGCTCAATGCGTCATCATAAAGTTTCCGTTAAACGTCGTCCCCAAAGACATCTTTCTAATTTCAAGAAACTTCCCGGGCGAACTTGTCTTATCCCATTGGCAGATTTTTTTGACTTGTTAAAAGCAATTTACACCTCATTTTTGTCTTAAAAAAAATTGAAATAAGACATTTTTATGACCTGGTCTGATGAATGTGTCTCAAATTAAGAACAATAAGACAATTTTTATTACAAATAAGACAAAATGACTTGCTCAGATTTCAGTTTTTGCAGTGCATGCAAGTGTTAATGACACATTTTTGCGAAAATTGACTAATTTCACTTGATATGAGCCACATTCAACTGACAAGTGTGGAAGAAAGTCTTATTTGGAGACAATATAAGACAAAAATTAAATCTGAATCTGGGGTTTTAGATATGAAAACACATCTGCAGACGGTCAAGAGACTTTTATGAAGCCTCCAACTATTTCAACTTTCATGATTCTTGACATATCAAATTCCAAACAAAATAATACATATTTTTAATAAAATAGTGTAAATATATAAAAATAGAAATGAAAACGCAGCATTGAGATAATTTTTTTGCCCATACTTAGTTGAAATTTCAAGATTGAAAAAAATCAATCGTAGAAGACAGAGTCAGTTTCTTTTTTTCTCATAATTTTGACTTGATCTCAAAATTTTGACTTCATTAACTAATAATTTTGACTTTCTAACTTCTCAAAATAGTGGGTTTTGATCTGAAATTTTAGTTTTTTTTACTCAGAATTTCCGCTTTTAATCTTAAAGTTTTGCTTTTTTTCTGACAACTTCAACTTATTATATAATTTTTAGTATTTCTCTCATGAATTTGATTAAGTCCCCAAAAATTGGAGCTCAAAGATGAAGAAGTGAAGTTTGTGTTCAGGCTCTGACCATAGACTGTATAATGAGTGGACGTAACGACGTTCGACTCAAACTGAAGCCTCCAGCAGATGCCCCGCCCCCTGGTGTCTGACTGCAGTATAGGTCATAAGCCCCGCCCCCTGGTGTCTGGCTGCAGTATAGGTCATAAGCCCCGCCCCCTGGTGTCTGGCTGCAGTATAGGTCATAAGCCCCGCCTCCCCATGTATTCCAGATATGAGCCGGGAAAACGTTAAAAAATTACGATACCTGGTAGAAACGTTTCTCTCATCTTTACTCTAAGGTGGTATGATGATGTCATCTGGCTGCATGGTGTTCAGGTGTTTTTTTTCCTGAGAAGTTGGTTTCTCATTAGTTATTGGACGTTAAGAACCGCAATATAAGTTTCGTTTTACGATAGTTGACAGCTGCCGTTTGTGAGTAGTTTTTATCAGGGATATAAGAAACTTCGGGAAAGAGCCAAAAGGAGACTAAACCTTCTGATGAAGAAGAAATAAATATTTTTGTTACTCTATTTTACTTGGCTCCACCGGAAATTCTCTACTGCGCAGACTCTGGCTGCACAATGGCAGCTAGAGAAACGGGGTTTTTGGCTTCAAAATCGTAGAACGGTGACAGGCGGAAGCACGTTGTCCATTCTATATACAGTCATTGGCTCTGACCCAAAGCAGGTCGCTCTAACTTCAGGGGGGGGGGTTAGTACTTAGATTTGGCCCCGCCCCTCTCTCTCTCACCAGGATGAACAGGTATCTCTCCGGCGGCGGCTCCCTGCTGTTAAAGACCGAGGTTTCATTGTGGAGAGTCTGGAGCAGGGCTCGTGCTGCTGGAGCGTTACGCATACGGTCCTGTGAGGTTCCTGCTGACACGTTCAGAAGAGAATCCGCCTCCGCCATGAAACCTGGACCAAAGAGAAACAATCATTTAACACAATTTAAACATAAAACCATAAACTTCCCATCAGGTCATCCAGAGTCTGTGTCACCTAAATTCTCCAGGATGGTTTTCCATTTGTCTCTAACTTCTCGACGAGTGTCTCTCATGGCCTCGATGTCCACACTCAGACGACGGTAACCCTGAACGACGACAAACACAGCTTTAAAAAAATCAAACAGTTTAAAGTCTTAAAGGTGAAACTACAGAACAATCCTGCTGACTTCAGATCAGTTACTCCCATTCAGAAAGTGTTAGAAATATAAGAAAGTACAAATATAAGCACAAGTGTCTTACACAAACCTTGAAATCCAAGCCTAAAATATAAAATAAAATAAGATATAGAATAGAATATTAATTAGAATAAAAGCTCATCATTAATCAGTCCTGTTTTCTGTCTTCTGTACTTTGGATGCATTTGTTGGACACTTAACTTTACAGATTCACAAAGTTCAGCATAATTAGGTAATACAAGACAAACTTTCTTTTCATGGACTTGAATTTTTCCACAAATTTGATAGAAACTGAGTGAAAACAAACACCTGACATCTTTAAAATAATGTCCAAATTTATTTCTAGGCAAGTCATAATTAGTAAGTCGCTCATTTGTTCACCACAAAATGTAAAGAGAAATATTCCAACATCACTGTGAAACTTTATTCTGTTATTTCTAAAGAAGCATGTGATGATCAGCTGCTGATTTATGGAATATATTTTGAGTAATACAAAGTTATGTCCACAATTAGCGATAAATTATTAGAGCAAATTTCAAAGAAACTGTAATAAGCAGGTACTTACCAATTGTGATTAGTTTCGTGCTAATTTTCACCCAATTGCCATGAAATTTGGGAGTAATTTTAAAGAAATAAACCTAAAAATTTTGGCTTCTTATTACCTAATTCTGATAAAATTTGCAGACCTGTAAAGTCAAGTGTTACCCATAAGTTCTGAATCTGAATAAATCTCAGCCTCATTCTGAGATTTTTGAAACTCGTGAGCAGTAAATTGACTCTAAACATGCTAAAAATAAAAGTCAGGCTGAAAGAAAATCATGCAGGGGATTTCAAACCAAGTCCATCACAGCTGGGGGTCAGTTTTTTGTGGTCTAGCAGTTCTGGGTGAAAGTGTCTTTGGTCAGAAAAAAAAGCTATAATTGGCGAGCCGGCAAGGAAAACAACACCAGAACCTGCTGATGCCTGATTGGTTAGTGCTAAAGATAAAGGCCAGGCTCAAAGAGGACCATTGTTCAGGAGGAATTTTCAAATAGGGGCTGGTAGTTCTGGGTAAAAATTCCTATGATCAAAACACAGCTATAATTGGCGAGCCAGCGAAGAGCAAAACACCAAAACCTGCTGACACCTGATTGGTTAATGTTAAAAGAAGGCCAGGCTCAAAGAAGACCATTGATTAGGAGATATTAATGAATTATGAAAATGGAGCTGGTAGTTAAGGGGTGTAAGGTCCCATGATCAAAATGAAGCTATAATTGGCGAGCCAGCAAGGCGAACAGCAACAAAACCTGTTGACATCCTTTTGGTCAATGCTAAAAAGTAGGAAGGCTAAAAGAAAACCATTGATTAGGAGCTTTTTCAGAATTATTCAATAGTAGCTGGTAGTTCTGAGTGAAAGTCCCAATGGTTAAAACACAGCTATAATTGGCGAGCCAGCAAGGCGAACAGCAACGAAACCTGTTGACATCTTTTTGGTCAATGCTAAAAAGTAGGAAGGCTCAAAGAAAACCATTGTTTAAGGGCTATTAATGAATTTTAAATATGGGCTTGTAGTTCTGAGTATAAGTTCCTACGGTCAAAACACTACAATAATTGGCGAGCCAGCCATAAGAACAGCAACAAAACCTGCTGATACCTGATTGGAGCTATTAAACCAATTTCATCACAGCAGTACAAAGTGAGGACTAAATCTAGACCTGCAAAGCTCCTTGTACAGATTAAAACCTTGTATTTAGTTTGTATTTTTTTTAACACACCGTAGATCCCATGCGGGTCTTGTTCCTGGCCTGCAGCAGGCCGTAAAGGACTCGGTCGTCCTCTCTCTCTGAGTGGCTCGGGTCTCCAGGTTCACTCCACAGGTTCGTCTCCTCGTCACGTCTCTTCTGGACTTCACGGTTAAAATACTCCAACGGATCCTGACTGAGAGGTGAAGCAAGAAACACAAACACACAGTTAAAGCACATCAGAAACAAAACACACTTTCAGTTCAGTTTTAAAGTTGTTGTGTTGTTTTCTTACGGCACTAAAGGTTGCTTCTCGTCATCGTCGTCTCCATCCCCGGCGCAGCAGCAGCAGCAGAACTGCATACAGAACCTCTTAAAAGCTGAACCCATCGCACTGAAGGAGTCGATCCAGAGAGAAAAAACAGGTGGAAGAAGTTAGAAAAAGACGCTCAAAGATCGTAAAAGTCGACCTTTAGTTTCCCATTCTCCTCGTCTGCAGCGAGGCTCTTCATCCAGCAGCGGCGGTCGGCCTCGCGCTCACAGGGGGAGAATCTGAAAAAGAGAAGAAATGAGACGAGTTAGAGGCTCGCTCATTCGCTCGCTAGCTGAAATATTCACACAAGCCTCAGAAGACAGTCACAGCAGAATCATGTGAGCGGCTCCAGCGTCGTGTTTGGCCCCGGGGACGACTCACGGCCTCTTCAGCAGCAGGTCTGATTACACGCTCCGGAGCCAATGTACCAAGGCTCCATTGATTTAAGGCTCAATTATTCCCCTTTATATGTGGTTACTCAGATTACTTCAACATTACACTGCAAAAACTGAAACCTCAACAACTAATTATGTCTTATTTATTTACCACATTCACTAGATCAGGTCATAAAAATGTCTTAGTTCAAGTTTTTTAACCCTCTGATGCATAAACTATGAAAGTCAGTATTAGGATTTTTCCCTTGAGTGTTTTTATTCTTCTTAAGCCATGAAAAAAAGTTTTCCATTCTTTTATTTATAATGGAGCATTTGACATAAACAGTGTGAACTTCATGTAAACATTACTTTTCTTTTCTTTTCTCTCTTTTTTTAATGCTTTGCAAAACATTTTACCTCTCTTTCATCCATTTTGACACTGAATAATTTATAGTTTATAAGCTTTTTCACCCTCAAATGTTTCTATATAACAATTTTAAAAATATATATATGTCTGGAAAGGAAAAATTTCAGGTCCTAAGAAGAATAAAAATATCCTGAAACAGGCTCATATGAATTTCCACCACATGAACCATTGAATTTAGGAGTAAATAACTTTTAAATAGGTGTCCACTGCAGTGACCACTATAAACCACAGGGTTAAAAAAGTTCAAAAAATTTCTTGTATTAAGACATCTTCTCGAGCAAAGTTGTCTTTTCCCATTGGCTGATTTTTTTTGACTTGTTACAAGCAAATCAGACTTAATTTTTGTCTTTAAAAAACTAGAAATAAGACATTTTTATAACCTGGTTTGGTAAAATTGTGGCTAAAATCAAGAAAATAAGTCAGTTTTTCCTACAAATGAGACATAATGACTTGCTTAGAGTTCACTTTTTGCAGTGTAAGTAAGTGTTAATGTCTAATTTATGTAAAAAATTGACTAATTTCACTTGATATGAGCCACATTTAACTGACAAGTCCAGAAGTATTTCTTATTTCAAGACATTAAGACAAAAATAACATCTGAATTTCTTGTAATGAGTAAAAACAAATCTGAAAATGGGGTGAGAAAAATTTGCTTGTTAAGCTTCTTGGAATGTTTGTTTTTCTTATCCCATTGGCCGATTTTTTTTGACTTGTTACAAGCAATTCAAACATAATTTTTGTCTTTAAATAGAATTTTTTTTAAAGACTTGTCTGGTGAATGTGGCTAATAAGACATTAAATGTTACTTAGATTTCAGTTTTTGCAGTGTACTCCATAAAAACACCATCAGCTGGAATTATCGTGAGAGTAGAGAGAGAGAGAGTGTGTGTGCAGAATAAAATACATAAAGCAAAAGCTTCTTCGAACAAATGCCGGAGGAAAATCACGAGTTCACATAATTTATTAGACATAAGACACTGGTTAAGACTCCAAAAGTGTTGGTCAGTATTCTGGTGTGTGATGGCTTTAAATTAAATTGTACAGAGTTTTGTAAAAAGGACAGAAAATAAACAAAAAACTTCAACCCAAGCAAGTGTTGGTGTCAGATTATTAGGGTAAAAAGTCTTTTTAAACCTTGAATGAGACACGTTTACTTTTACAGTCTGGAAAAATGTCTTATTTCAAGTTATTTAATGACAAAAATGAAGTCTGAATATCTTGCAAGACAGAAAAAAAATCTGCCAATGGGGTAAGAAAAAAAGTTTCTTGTATTAAGACGTTAATACAAGAAATTTTTCTTACGCCATTTGCTGATTTTTGTCTTTGTTAGGAGCAATCCAGACTTCATTATTGCTTAATGTGGCTCATATCAAGTCTAAAAAGACATTTATACTTAAAAAAAAAAAAAAATTTAAATTCAGTTTTTTGCCATGAACCACATTAATTTTTCCATTCTAGAATTTTTTTTTGTTTCAAGCAATTTAAAGACAAAAATTATGTTGGAATAGCTTTTAACATGGATGAAAAAATCCGTCACACAGGTAAGAAAAAGTTTTTGTATTATCTCATGATTCTAGTTTCAGGAAACTTGAAAAGCAAATATTTCTTATCACATTGGCAGATATTTTTAACTCATTACAAGCAATTCGGGCGTTATTTTTGTCCATTAAATAACTTGAAAAAAGACATTTCTCTGGACTAGAAAGGTAAATGTGGCTCATATTAAGTCTAAAATGACACTTTCTTCCAAAAATTAGACAGAAACATTTGCTTAGATTTAATTTTTTTTGTAGTTTAGACTTGATACAAGAAACATTTACCTTTCCAGTCTAGAAAAATGTCTTGTTTCAAGTTATTTGAAGACAAAAATGATGTCTGAAATGCTTGTGATAAGTCAAAAAGAAACAACGAATGGCATAAAACAAAAGTTTCTTGAATTATATCATTAGTCTAGTTTCAAGAAACCTGAAGAGCAAATTTTTCTGACCCCACAGGCAGATTTTTTTTTTACTCAAAACCAGAAAAACATCTTATTTCAAGTTATTTAAAGACAATAATTATGTCTGATTCGCTTGTAACAAGGAAAAATCTGCCAATGGGGTTAGAAAAAGTTCCTTGATTTGAGTTGTTATTCTAGTTTTAAGAAACTTAACAAGCAAATGAGAAATTCAGACGTCATTTTTGCATTTAGATAACTTGAAAAAAACATGTTTCTGGACTGGAAAGATAAATATGGCTCATGTTAAGTCTAAAAAGACATTTTCCTATAAAAATTAGACATGTACACTTGCTTAAATTTCTGTTTTTTGCAGTGAGTTACAACAAGCAGCAGTTTATGTATTAAACACTGATTAAACAATATAAAACATGCAAAGCAGAAAAAGAAGGCGAATGTGTAATGTTACTGCGAGGAAGGCACCAAACTTTCATTTAAAGACTCCGTGAGAGCAACGACTCCCCTGTGTGATGTGATAAATGACCACTTCCCGCCCTCGCCATCACGTTTGCACCCCTTCATTAAACGTGTGAACTTTCCGACGCCTCACGTCGCGGAAGAACACGTGACTCTTTGGTTCACCTCCCACAGTATTTGAGCCTCCTGAAAAGTGTGAGTACATGTTGGATGATAAATATTTAATCACTGAGATTAAACAAACTAAAACTTGACAAGCTGGAAGCGTCACTTTTTAAACGATTAAAAAAAACCACACGAGCTAAAGAGTTTGCAACATCAGTGAGTGCTGAGTCTCAGAGCCTGAAGCTCCACAGTCCAAGATGTTTGCTCAGTAAACAGTGACGATGTTTGATGATGTTTGATGATGAATCCGTTCTGCTGTTTTAACACAAGGGCACTTCAGGTTATTGGCACAAAAAGAGCTTTAGTGAGCGTACAGTATCCTCATTTATGATCCGTTCTGAATGCATTAGAAACACACATTAAACCTGCTTCAGTGAGTTTCTTACAGATTTTACACCCTGTCTGAGGTGGAAGATTTGCTGTATGGTTCAGTGGTGTCTCCCTCCAGTGGTGATTAGAGAGCGTGACAGTGTGGCTTCCTCTCCCGTTTATCATCACAGTGACGTACAGCAACAACAGAGAGAAACCGGCTCTGAATCATCCCAGTGTGGAAATATGGCTGTGATATGTAGATTTGTTTTTGAGGCATTTTTTTCAATTAACAAAAAAATAGCAAAGAAGAAAAAAAGGCGGCAAAAAAAAAAAAAAAAAATCAGGATAAAAAAGTAAGATAAGGCTCAGAGAGACGGCAGCATCACGCCGTCACATGACTTCTTTTCTGAACAGTGAGAACCACTTTGACTTCATGTATGTTTCTGTTTCAGTAAAGTCCGACCACACGGGATCAGTAACGTCAGGTCCGTTAATGAAAACATCCTCCTCCTCCTCTTCTTCTTCTTCTGTCACGTACTTGAAAAACGTCTGATACAGTTTGCGCGTGAGTTCGTTTTTCAGCGGTGAAACTTCTCATCCGGCTGCTTCAAACGTGGTGATGGTGGTGGGAGCGGAGCGAAGGCCGCAGCTCGGCGATTCGTTGGCGTAGATGAGTCATGAACTCAAACATGGTGGCGGCCAGACTCTGGTGGATGAGGTAGCGAGGAAGACGACCCTGACGAACGGAAACACGAGGGTGAAATGAGACTTTTATTTGGACTTGTCAGTTGAATGTGGCTCACATCAGGAATATTAAAACAATTTTCACAAAAATAAGACCTAATGACTTGCTTAGATTTCAGTTCTTGTTGTGTACATTTGAAGGGGAGGATGTGTTTTTATTATTATTATTATTCTTGTTTTGAATAAGAAAAACACAAAGATAAAGCTGAAAAGTAAAATTTTTGTCAAAAATCCACAAAAGGAACTATGTTTGCATAAACAGGTAGATCTTAAAATTTAGAATATCATGGAAAAGTTCAATATTTATTTTTAGTGGCTAATGTCAGAATGGTTAAACCAGATATTATATAGACTCATAATACATGGAGTGAAATATTTTAACCTTTAATTCTTGAAATTGTGATGATTATAGCTTACTGATAATATAAACCCAAAATTCAGTGTCTCAGAAAATTAGAATATTACACAAGATCAGTAAAAAAGGAGAAATGTCGGGCCTTCTGAAAAGTTTTCTAACTTTTTAAGGAAGCCCATTTCTACTATTAAAAAAAGATTTAAAGAAAAAGAAAAAAAGGAAAATTGGCTTTGTTGAGATTTCTTTTTTTGGCCCCTATGTAGTCAAAGTTCTGGGAAAAAAAGTTGGAATTCTGATATATATAATCACAAACATCTGACATTTCCAGGGTCGATTCTTTCCACCTTCATGTTAATTTTCTAATCACAGTTTAATATTTTTTTAACTTCAAACGTGTTAGAATAACAGATAAAGCTTTTGCAGTTGAAGTTTTCTGCTCTTCACCAATTTTACTAAACCAAAGAGACAAACTGTTAAAAACTATCTTTGACAGAGAAACAATACAAGTGGTGAAAAGTGGCAAAAACTGCAAAAAGTAAAATAAGAATAAGTGTAAGGTGGTAAAAATGGTCAAAAAGCAGCAAAAATGGTCAGAAAGTAACTAAAGCTAATTTCTGACTTTTAAAAATATAAAAATGAAAAACCTTTGTTGAGCTTTTTTGCCAGTCAATCAAATTTTGAGCAAAAAAAAAAAGAAAATCAAGATTCTACGATAAAAAGTAGAAGTTCTGATATGAAAAGTACAAATTTTGAGATACAAATAAAAAAAAACTGGATATAAATGTAAATGTTGAGTTAAAAAGCCAAAATTCTGTGATAAAAAAGTTGAAGTTCTGATTTAAAATGTGAAAATTTGAAATAAAAAGTCGAAATTTCTGCTTTTTCTCAAAGTTTAGACTTTTTTTTCTCTCAAAACTGACTTTTTTCCAAATATTTTTGAGCTTCTCTCACAATTTTGACTTTTCTTTTCTCTTGAAATCTCAAATATTAATCTCCAAATTTTGACTTTTTCCCCCAAAATCTGACTTTTCGTACAATTTTGATCATTTATCTAAAAAAATTCAACTTTTTACTTCAAAATTTTCACATTTTATATCAGAACTTCAACTTTTTTTTATCACAGAATTTTGGCGTTTTAACTCAACATTTAAATTTTATACCCAGTTTTTTTTATTTGTATCTCAAAATGTGTACTTTTCATATCAGAACTTCTACTTTTTATCGCAGAATCTTGATTTTTTTTTTATTTTTGCTCAAAATTTGTACTTAACATTGGCCCAAAAAGAAACGTCAACAAAGCCTGGATTTTATTTAATTTCTTTTAACTGTCAGAAATGGGCTACCAAAGAAAGTAAGACAACTTTTCAGTTTAAGATCTCTTTTTTTTATTGATCTTGTGAAATAGTCTAATTTTATGGGACACTGAATTTTGTGTTTTTATTATCTGTAAGCCATAATCATCAACATTTCAAGAGATAAGGGCTTGAAATAAGCCTGATTTAAGCCTGATAAGACTGATAAGCCTGATAAGACTGATTTTTTTAGAGGGCAATGAATGCAACATCTTTGTAATTAAGATTTGGTTTAATTTTTATTAATAAGAGGTAAGATGAGGAACCTGAAGAGAATCATAATTATATTATTTTTGCAAACAGTTTCACTCTGATGCAAACGCTTCTTTCTCTTTGCCGGATGGATTTCTTAAGTTTGACAACTGAATCTTTATTTTTGGGCCCAAATTTGTGTCCTGAAATCTTTTGACATTATCTTCTAAAGCAGAATCTTCCTTTAATGAATCTCTAGACAGAGGCAGAATAACTGCAGCGTGCAGCTTCTTGATATTTCCTCTTCTGGGATCAATTAAGTATTTTCCATGTTTGGTTTTCTCACCTTTAGGTCCGTGTTCAGGACCCAGATGAAGGTGCAGACTGACGGGTTACTGCTGGACTTGAGGACGACGAACCCTCCAGGACCGTTCTCCCCCCTGAGTTCACCAAGAAAAAAGACAGAAAAGTTCAGAAAAGAAAACTTCCAACTGCACTTTTGTCAAATCGATGCTCTAATTTACTGGATGGGTGGCGAGCTTCCTGGCGAGAAGCTCGGTCTGACCTGACGTAGCGGCTGCTCGGGGGTTTGGCGTCGTGATCGGTTGCCATGCCAGCAGACAAGTAGCAGTCCCGCTTTCGTTCCACCCGTCGAACATTAACAAAGTCCCTGAAGGAAGAAGAATCAATCAGTCGATCAATGCGCTCTCATTTGCAGACGTGACTCGTTCACGCCAAAAAGAAGAGAAGAGAAAAGAAGCAGAGAGATGAGGTTTGTGTACCGAGCAGACACGACTCCTCCTGCTGCTCCTGCTGACACGTCGTACGACACCAGAGTGTTGTCGTCCACTCTTTGAAGGATCTGAGGTGAGGACGGACAAAGTCTCAAACTTCAGCTCAGCTCACAGAAAAACACACAAGTTTAAGACGCTAAAATCATGAAGCGAGAAAAGAGCGGTGACCTGGCGATTTTTTTCCTGCACTTGACTGACCCAGGATCTGTTGTATCAGCTGTTTTACAAATGTCTTGAGTCTAAACTGTTGGGTAAAGATCCTTTTTTCCTTGGACTTGTTATTGATTTTATTTTATTTAACTTCACACAATAAAGGATATTTTGCACTACATCATTTTTAAAAGTTAAGAGTCAAAGATAGGATCTTTTTGTTCTTCAGTTTTTACAACTAAAAACACAATTTAAAAAGTCCAGTTCAGAAAAAGCAGGAATGGGTGTCAACAACTTATCAAAAAATCTTTTTTTATTTTTTTGCCTCTGCATTTATTTCTCATCATTTCTCATAATTTCGACTGAAATCTTAGAATTTTGACTTTCCATGTCAAAATTTCAACTTTTTATTTCAAAAACTGCCTTCATTTCGGAATGTAGACTTTTTATCGTAGACTTTTATCATCTTAAAATTTTGACCTTAAATGAGAAAGTTTGGACTTTTTTCCACATTATCTTAAACTGATTTCTTAAATTTAAGAAGTTTCATCTCAAAATCTTGACTTTTTGCCTCAGAATATTGTCATAATTTCTTTAAATTTTCACTTTTTATATTAAAATACTGACCTTATATTTAAAAGTTTGAAACATTTCTTACCTTCAGTTTTCATTTTGATCCTTGCATTAAAGTAGTAGCTTCATATTTTTTAATGGTTTGATGTAATTTTCTGTCAAGTTTGTAAATTTTATTGTACATTGTGAAAACTTCACTAAAGCATGATTTGAAGAAAATCATGAATCAAATTGAAATCGCTGTATCTGCCAGAAAAATCGCAATTAGATCTTTTTCTAAAACCCTTCAGCTCTACCTGGCAGGCAGAGATCGTTCTGTTCCACTGAACCATCTTCTCTGGCTGCAGAATCACCTCCTGATACACCAGCTCAGCTGAGCACTGCATGAAGGCCTGAAAACACCAATAAAAAAACACTAGATCAGGTTTATAAACCAACAAAACTGTGTCAGACTTTAAAGGAAGAGGACGATGAGAGTCACATGATCGTTTCTATCAGCAGATCAGTGAAATCAAAAACCTGCAGTTGTGTTTATGATCATCGTCCTGGTGGAAAAACCCCACAAAGTTCTTTTTTTACTCTACAAGTAGAAACTGGAGCGTTGTTTGGAGAGATGTCGACAGAAACGGTTGATGAGGAACATTCTTGACTTGTGAAATCGTCTGCGGCTCTTTGTGGTCAGGAAAGTGAAACTGACTAATGTTTGGTTTTTAACGCTGATAAATGATCAACTACAAATGCTCCTTATCTTCAATTAAAATGTTACTTTAGAGATCATAAGATTTATTTGTTCATTTTATTTCCTTGTTCTCACACACACACACACACACACACACAGAGCTGCTGTACCTTCAAAATAAAAGTCTTTCCATGGAAAGGAATCTCCAGGGTGTAGACGGAGTCTCCCATGTCCTGACATGAAAAAACAAAAACAGATTTATGAGACTTTCATTTTTGATTCAGAGTTTCTGAGAGAGACTTAAAAACAACTCCTCACTCAGACACATCACCAAGTTTCTTCATAAAGGAAAGTAACAAGTTTCAGATCTAGACTGCAATTTCAGACATGATCATGTGATCAACGAGGCTGTGATTTGATCTGTTTGATCCTTTTTCTCCTTGGGATTCTTGAATTTTGTTTCTCTTATCTTTACTTATTAAACTTTTTCAGATTTATTTTAACTTCACACAATTTTAAGGATATTTTGCACAACTTTATTTTGAAAGTTAAGAGTCAAAGATGGCTCTTTTTGTTCTTTTGTTCTTTAGTTATTGTTGCTATTGGTGAAGAACTTTTGCATGTTTTTTTTTTTTAATAATAACATTTGGAAACAATTCTTACCTCCGGTTTTCATCCTTGTATTAGAGTAAAAGCTTTTGATGTTTCAATGGTTTGATGTAATTTTCTGTCAAGTTTGTAAATGTTACTTCACTAAAGCTTCATTTGAAGAAAATCGTGAATCAAACTGAAACAGCAATAACTGCCAGAAAAATCGCAATTAGATTGATTTGTAAATCTGTTCAGCTCTAACAAGCATTTTTTCTTGACTTGAAGTTACAGGAAAATAAAACTGTTCACTATAAAATGTGATTATGCAAGAACTGAGTTTCCAAAAACATTTTATCTGACCTTAAAAAAGTGTGTATTCTGCTTTTCTGTGATCTTAACCTGAATCCCAGTCTCTTTTTTTCTGCCTCTGTCACATTTTTACTCACTGTCTCATTTTTCAAGTTCTGCTCCTCTATAGATTCAGAAAAAAAACTAAAAGCTGATGTAAATGTGTTCATTAATCATTGAAATAGAAGAGAAAGAAAACTGTCTTACATAAAAGTGTACAGTCATTTAAAACGGATAGAGATTTAGAGTTATTTTTGGTTCATCGCTAAACATGAAAGTTTTCCTCGAATCTATTTATAGATTTTCAGTCGGAGTCTAAAACTGAGGGATTTTGGAAGCTGAAGTATTTTTATTGTGATAAACAGATTTAAATATGTGACTTTTATTGACAGTGAATCACAGGCTCACGTTGTTTTTTTCAAACTTCCAGTTTTCCTCCTGGGTGAGGATCTGCTCCACCACTGACATGGCCTCACGACCCTGACGCACAAACTCCTTCTCCTGGAGGAAGAAACCAAAGAAACATGAGAAGGAGGAGGAGAAGAAGAAGAAGAGCGTTCAGACTCCTCAGAGCGAAGATGATACCTGAGCGGTGACGGCTCTGCGTCCGAGTCCCTCCTCATCCAGATCCTCCTCAGAGCCTGAGGAACAAAAACACATTAATGCAGCTTCTAGAAACACACACACACACACACACACACACACACACACACACACACACACACAGCAGCTACAGCACCTGCCATGGACTCTGGGGGAGAGTAGAACTGTCCGTCTGAAACCGCTCGGGGGTAAATCATCGGCGCTCGCTCACAGGCTGCGTTCACCGCCGCCAGGTACGCTGATGTCACAGGAGGAAATAACGTTAAAACAGATTCTTGTGGCGTCGTCTTTAAACCTTTTAGAATATAATCTCATTGCCATTTATCGTGCAAATATCTTATCCTATGTGTTGTTGATTTCAACTGTTACACTGCAAAAATTTACTATCTTACTTTAGCGAAAACTGTCTCATTATTCTTGATTTGAGCCACATTCAACCGACAAGTCCAGAAAAATGTCTCATTTCAAGTTATTTAAAGACAAAAATTAAGTCTGAATTGTTTGTAATGAGTCAAAAAAGGCTGCCAATGGGATATAGAAGATTTGTTCTGCGTTTCTCAAAATGAGAACGATGCCTTAATACAAGAAATGTTTTTCTTACTCAACTAACAGAATTTTTTCACTTTTACGAGAAATTCAGACATTATTTTTGTCTCCTAATGAATGCAATTTGGAATTGTCAGTTGAATGTGGCTAATATCAAAAACAATGAGACAATTTTTACCAAAAATTAGATACAATGACTTCCTTAGATTTCATTTTTGGTAGTTTACATTTGAAGAGGAGGATCTTTTGTTCATTTTTCTTGTTTTGGATACAAAAAAAAAACACAAAGATGAGGTAGAAAAGTAGAATCTTTGTTAAGAAAGACCACAAAGAAACTGTTTGCATAAACATAGATCTCAAAAATCAGAATATCAGGAAAAAAGTTCAATACTTTTGGTCACTTATTTCAGAAAGTGAAACCCAGACATTATATAATGTCATTTTACATAGAGTAAATTATTTAAAGACTATATTTCTGTAAATGTTGATGATTATAGCTTACTAAAAGTGTCTCAGAAAATTAGAATGTTACACAAGATCAATAAAGAAGGGAATTCAAAACAGAAAAGTCAGGCCTCTGAAAAGTTTTCTTCCTTTTTATGGAAGCCCATTTCTGCTAATAAAAAGTTTAACTTTGATATAAAAAGTCAAAAAGGAGACAAATAATGAAAAAAAGTCAAATATTTGGAATAAGAAGTCAAAATTCTGACTCATATCTAATTAAATTTGACTTAATATTTGCAAAAACAAACAAACAAAGCCAATTTTTCGTGTTTACATTTTAAACTAGTGGGAATAGATTCTGTAACTTTCTGACTGTTTTCAAAAGCTTCCCTCAATTTTCATCCATTTAGTTGCTTTTTGACCATTTTGAAACCTTAAACCAATTGTAATTGCTACTTCTTGCTATTTTTGCCACTTTTTACCACTTAAATTGTTTCTTTAACATAATAAGTTTTCAATAGTGTCTCTTTGTTGAACAGGTAATGTTGTGATTTTCTTTAATTTTCTCTCACCTCTCTCATCATCTGCCTCCTGAGTGAGGACTTTAAAATCCAGAAACCATGTTTCCAGCCAGGCCACCACAAAGGAAGTGATGGGCAGCACGTACCCAAATGCATTCTGGGAGAGGAGCTGTGGGCAGAAACGTTGTGTTAGAAGAACTTAGACAACAAACCAAACAAAGGTGACGGCTGCTTTACTTCCCTGATGTTCATAAAAACAGTTGGTAGGGCTGTAAAAAGTGTCATAAAAAAGCCAAACACGGATATGAAAATTAGTTTTCTGCTGCTTTAAACCGTAAACTCATAAAACGCACAGAAGTGAGTGTGTGCGGTGAACTCACGTTAGATATGATGACCTTCACAACGAGGAAGACGCTGGTCACCAGGGTGGTGATCTGTGGAGGAAGAAAGGTCAAAAAGATCCACCAAACATTGTTTTCACCACTGAATGTTTCACTATTAATGACTTCACTCACCGCAATAACCCACCAATGCTTCAACCGAAAAGCAGCGTAACCCACTTGTAGACACAGGAAGCGAAACACAGCGAGGAGCTGAAACAAGGAGGAAGGAAGAGAAAAAACATCTGAGAGGACAAAAGTGTCAGCGTGTGCAGACGTGTTCACTCAGGCTTCAAATTTATTCTCCAGAGTCAATAAAAGACACAGACATGAGCAGCGTCTGCAGCTCAAACAGATATAAAGGTTTCAGATCAGGCTGAGACATTAATCACAAACTAGATTCAATCACAAAAAGTCCTGCTGCAATATTCTAATCACAGACTGAAATATTTCTATAACCTGAAATGTGTCAAAATATCAGATACAGTTTTTGCAGCAGATGTTTTCTGTTCTACACCAGAGTTACTCAACCAAAGAGACAAACTGTTTAAAACTACCTTTATAAAAGAAACAAGCTAAGTGGTAAAAAGAGGCAAAAAAGCAACAAAATTGGCATTTGAATTGGGATAAAACCTTGAAATACTCCAAACGTAGCAAAATATGGGCCAAAGGTAGAAAAAAAAAAGAGAGATAAGTGACTAAAATGGACAAGAAGCAACAAAATTAGCAAGAAAATTTTGGAGTAAACTTAAAAAACCAGAAAGTAGCAAAATTAGTGAAAAAAGTTGGAATTTTACTCGGAAAAAAAGTCAGTTTAGTGCAAGAAAAATGGTCCGTAAGTGGAAAAAAAGAGTAAAAAATGTCAGAAATTGGCAAGAAATTTGTAACAAACCTGGAAAAAAGTGAGAAAAAAACAATTGTTCAAAAGTGGCAAAAAGAAAAAGTGATAAAAATGCTCAAAATCAACAAAATTGGCAAGAAAGTTGGGATTAAAATTGGAAAAAGTAGTCGGGGTTTTTTTTGCAAAAAGAAAAAAAAATGGTCAAAAAGTGTCAAAATTGGGTAAAAGCCAACAAAAATTAAACAGAAAGTAGAAAAATGGTGAAAAAAGGGATGAAAAACAGAAGGGCAAATGGGCAAAAACAACAAAAAAAATGGTGAGAATATTGGGAATAAACCTAGAAAAAAGTGAAAAGGAATCACAAAATGGTCCAAAAGTGGCAAAAAGGAAGTGAAAAGTGACTGCAGTGGCCAAAAAGCAACAAAGAAAAGTAAGACAAATTTTGAGTATTCTGAAAAAAAATGAGAAAGTAGAGAAAATAGTGGAAAAAGTGACAAACATGGTAAGAAAGTTGGGATTAAACTAAGATAATAATTAGTTTGTTGCAACAAATGGTCCAAAAGTGGTAAAACAGAGTGAAAACTGACAAAAAAATGGGCAAACACAACAAAATATGGTGAGAAAATTGGGAGTGAACCTGGAAAATAGTGAGAAGGTATCAAATATGGTCCAAAAGCAGCAAAAAAGAAGTGACAAGTGACTAAAATGGCCTAAAAGCAACAAAAAATAGCAAGAACATTTTTCTAGGAGCCTTAAAAAAATTAGAAAGTAGCAAAAATGGTGAAGAAAGTGATGAAAAAACAGTGCAAAGAGGTAAAAACAGCCAACATTTTTTTTAAAAATGGCAAGAAAGTTGGGATTAAACTTGTATAATAGTTAGTTTGTTGCAACAAATGGTCCAAAAGTGGCAAAAACAACAAAAAATGGAAAGAAAATTGGGAGTGAACCTGGGAAATAGTGAGAAGGTTTTAAAGTATTATCTAAAAGTGTCAAAAAAAGAATGAAAAGTGGTTAAAATGTGTAAAAATCAGTCCCAGTTGTAGTGGTCGTGGGTTGTTGTTGTTGTGCTGTAATTAATGAAACTGTTCATATTCTACAATGAGTTTGTTTTAAAACAATAGACAAACTTACGACGATGTCAAAGAAGGAAGATCTGTAGTTATAATGCACCACCTCGTTCTCCAGACTCTCCCAGATGGAGCTGCTAATCTGCAGGAGAACACGCGGCGTTAAAGAACAGATTCATAATCACGACTTCAAAAAAACGTCCGCGCGTCGACTCACGTTCAGCTCGATGATCCACAGCAGAGAGATGAAGAGGAGGTCGAAGGTGACGAAGAGGCAGAAAGTGCGGCGCACGTCGGAGATGGCTTTCCGCTCCGCAGGTGGAACCAGCAGGTACGGGGACGGGAGGGACATGGACGTGGAGTAGGAGGCGTTTAAGGAGGCGATGGCGGGGAGGCTGCCCCCGAGCTCCCCGTACTCTCCACCTGGCATTCCTGCGGCGAGACAGGAAACGCTCCCTGCAAAGACACAGAACAGACAGATGAAGGTGTTTGCTTCCACTTTTTCCATTTATTACGAGCTCGAGAGACAAACAAGCTCATAATCTGTTTGTTTTCTCACAGTGATTTACGCTGTCGGACCCAAAAACAGTCGCCACCTGGATTTAACTCAGCAAATATGGACGATAATCCTTCAGCTGATGAAACAAGTAACTTCTCATTTCTTCAACAACCATAAAGAAAAACAAATCATTGACATCAAGCAGAGAAAACATCTAAGGCAGTGGTTCCCAACCTTTTCCAACCTGTTTTTAAGCTTCAAAAATCCTGTCTATGGTCACTAATGTAACAGATAAAATCACTTTTTTACCCAAAATGTAATAATTTGTTATGGATTGAGTCATTTTTTAAATACATTATTTTTGTTGCATTTCAGGCGCAGCACTTTTGTTACATTTTTACCTATTGGCTCTATCATATCTTCTTAGTACACATTTTTATGTATAAATATCTGAACATTTTACTATTACCTAACTGATTTCTTAATGAAGTTTTCATATTTAAAACATTATTCTGCATCCTTCTTCCTTTATCTTGTATCTTTATACAATTACAATCATACTGTTTTGGAAATAATTTTGCGACCCACTTGCAATACCTTCCCGGCCCACTATGGGGCCGCCGACCACAGGTTGGGAATCACTGATCTAAGGAAGATTGATGCAGAAACAACAACTATGATTGGGTTAAGAACTGTCCAATGTATTATTAAAAACTGCAGGAATGACGGAGGAACCATCGTCTTTTAGGAGGAAATGTGGTCAGAAAAAATTATGATCACATTTGGATAAATCAAAGAAAAGAAGTTTCCAGTTTTGTTGTACTGGTTTATTAAGTCACGTATGTGCCGAGGTGTTTTTTTTTTTTCCTAATCCCAAACTGTGCCCCCCCTACAGGAGTTTAGTTTGGGGGTTGCCTTTTTTTCCCTCTTCCTCCCTCTTGTTTCTCCTTTTTCTCATCTAATTGAATGGAAATGATGTGAAATTCCCCTGCGTCTGTCTTCCTTCTGTTACATGGGTCAATGACAAAAAGAGGGTCTAAAATCGTGTTTTTAAAAAGTTCCTTGAAAATGGATAAAAACATATTTCTGAGAGAAGAATTAGATTTCAGTAGTTGACCATCATTTCAAAGTTTTTAGGTTCATTATTTTTTAGTATTTTTAATTTGAGCACCCAAAAATGTCAGGTGGCGCAACCAAATATATGAAAATATATTTATATGTTCCTGTTATTTTTTCTGTGTGAAATTATTGGCAAGTATCTCTCAAGTGTCTGTAGTGACTCATACATTTTCATTTTGTGTGTTTCATTTCTTTTATTTGTGAATAAGATAAATAATTTGATGTTAAAATAACATTTCACATTATTACATTGGTTGTTCCACCTGACATGGAAATTGTTCCAGTCACCAATGAAGTGAAAAAACCTTTTTTATCANTTTTATTTAAAAAGGTTCAAGCATAAAATAATGCCACTGTATTTTTAATTTCCATTTACAATAACTGACATTCAATTTTTAGAGTTTAATTACTGTGGATACTTGTCAGGACGGTTGCACCACCTGACATTTTGGGGGTTTGAGGAACCAAAACACAAAAAAACATGTTATATTTTAATAGTTTAAAGATGTGTTCAAATAACACAGGTTTCATAGAATAAAGAAATACATGTGATGAAATACTCAATTCATGATGGAAGGAAATATTGCACTCGGACACAAAAAAAGGGGACGTCACCTCATTGACCCGTATATTTGAGACGTACGATGACAAACTGAGTATCTTGGAGGAAAACTTCTAATCAGTGAGGCCAACTAGAAAAAAGGGCTTCAGTTTGTTGGGGAGCATAACGATTGGACTCTGACGGTAATAAAAGAAAGTCATGTGGTCTGATGAGTCCAGATTTACCTTGTCCCAGAGTGATGGGCGCATCGGGGCAAAAAGCTAAAAGCTGTCTAATGCAGGCGGCGTGTTGCTGTTATGTTTCTAGAATCGTGGTTTCATTTTCTAAGCTATTGTGGTTGAGAAAAACCATTAGTGATGCAGAATAATACAAGAAATTGTCACAATTTGCTGTTAAATTATTAAAGATAATATAAAAACAAGCCAAAACAACACATTATAGAAAAAAATACAAAGTGCATGAATGAGCAAATTCCTGACAACATGCTGGATTGTGCATAAAATCCAGATTTTAGGGCTTTTTGGTCTAAAGTTTTGAAATAACATTCAACTACTTGGTGATTTTGAGCTGGAGAATTAATATGAAAATGCTTCAACTTTGACACGTGATGTTTTTTTTTTCCATTACGTAAGTTTGTGACCCACAAAAACTGACCACTTGACTATTTTCTGCTCTTTTTTGAGCCCAATTACCTTCATGTGTAAACTGTAAGAAGTGTCAGTTTTAATTTTATTATTATCTTAAATAATAAGCATCTAAATCTTTGAATTCTCGGTTTGTTTTTATGAAGAACAGACCTCTCACTCTGTTAAAAAACAATCAGATTTACTTCTGTGATAAAGGCTAACAGCTAACCACCACCTGTCAACCATGTTTATTAAAGGGAAAATAATGTTTTAGATAATTATTACACTCAGTGTTAACTCTTTTGAATTAATAGGGCACTAATTTCTAAGAAATGTCTCTTTAATGTGACTCAAATAAAACAAATTCCTATTAGCTTCACCGGCTAACTTACCTCCGTTTGAGAGCAACTTTCAGCCAAAACCATTCAAACTGCGACATTTCAACATCGTGTGTGGGTTTAACAGCGACTTTATGTAAATGCTAGAAAATAATGACACACAAAACAGAATAAACTGGCGTTTAACATCAACAAAAAGGGGAATTTAAGCTGAAAACTTACTTGTTTTACAGCATCATCGTCGCCGACCAAATCTTCCGGGCTGACCTTCCGAAGATGATTTATTTCACCAAGATGACTCGCTCCACTGTTCACAGGTCCCGTGACCACAGCACAAAGCTTCATAGTCAGGATTTTATTTTGAAGGGATTTACAGGATGTGGTTCAGCATTAATATATATGAGAACCATCTGATCATTCTGACTGAAGATAAAGAATATTTACTGCTCCTAGTGGTCGTATACAGTACCTACAACACGCCTTCACATTTTTATTGATGGTAAAACCAAAAAATTAATTAAGGGAGAATAAGAAAAAATACAAAATTAGAGATAAAAGTCAACTTCAAGAGATAAAATTTGTAATTTCAACTTTGTATCTCAAATATGTTTGCCATAATCCATAATTTTGACACAATACAATCAAAATTTAAATTTGATTGCCTTAAATTTGGACTTTATGTCACAGAAATCCAACTTTTATGTCCAAATTTTGACCTAAGGGCAAAAATTGAAATAAAAACAAAATGAAAAAATGAAAAAAAAATCAACAAAGCTAAGATTTCTTTTTTTTTCTTCTTCTTATAACCAGCGGTTATGGGCTTCCATACTAATCATACACATGATAATGTGCTTAATTAAAGAAGGGATAAAGACACAGCAGTAGCTCAAAAGTTGCAGGTCATTTTTGAGACTTTTTGTGTATCAAGTCGTGAAGGTTTTCTTGCAGTCCTTTTAAAAAAATTGACTTGAAATATGGTCAAAAATTGTCACAAGAGACCCCAACTCTCACCCAACCCAGGTAAATTTATTATCATTATTGTTAATAAATACAAGTATATACTACAATGACTCATAACAATAATAATAATAATTACAAAGGGGGGGGAAAAAATGCCCAAATCAAGATAAAAAAAGGGGGAAACAATAAAAAAAAAAAAGACCACATTTCCCAGGGAGAATTCCTCTTTTTTAAATTATCTAAATTTTTTAGTCTTTATAACCGTTTTTCTCATTGGTGCATGCTTTCCTATTTTTTCCAGGTCGAAACAGCTATCCTTCTTTGTTTTTTCCAAATGCTTTTATTACAAAAATGGATGGCAAAAAAAAAAAACGAAATAAAATTTAACTACAGAAAATAACCACCAGATAGCAGCATAGTGCTGATTGCAAATTCACTCACTATTCTTGTGTAAAGGTGGATAAAATCTACCCACACTGCTATTTCTGGTTCAGAAAATTAGAACACATTATTTAAAAGCTTTATACAAATAAAATGGAAATTGGCTTTAGCAAACAAGAGAGTAAAAGGGGAATAAATTAACTATATAAGTGTAAGTTTTGTTTTTCAAAGACTAATCGCTGTAAGTAGAGTTTTATTCATTTTGCTAAAATTACCAAGAGCGTTCACTGCACTCCACTTCCGCTTTCGTTTTAAAACAGAAACTGCGTTAAAACATGTGTAAAACAGCCTGTTTCTTGCCAAAAGTTTAAGTAATGAATCTCACACTTACTGTTAAATGAGGAAAACTTGTGGTTGTAATGATACACGGCAAAGAGACAGGAATAATGTTGAGCTCAAAACAAAATTGTTTAATTCAGATTTCACACCCATACAAAACATTCAGATCAGTTCAAAGGAGAAAAAGGAAAACCCTTTATTTGATATATTATTGCTCACTTTTAAACAACCACGTCACGTTAAGAAACACAAGAATGGAAAAAAACAAAATAAAGACAGAACAGGCGTCAGAGTTCAGACACGTCTCCTCATGTTTGACTTTTTTTTTTCATCATTGCATAACTCAGGTCAGAGGTTAAAAAAAGTTCACACACATTTTTATGTACAAACCGCATCCCATGTGGTACAAACAGCAGAAGGTATTTAAACCTGTGGAATCAAACTTTTGAGTTCAATCACATCAAACTAAAACATTTACAAATTATCATTGACAGCCAGAAAATACAGACAAAGTATGTCAGTGGTAAAAAGATGACAGAGAGTTTGTGCAGCTCTAATGTTAATCACACCAGCAGCAGAGCCGTGTTGCACGCGTGCAGACTGGAGTTTCTCATACACTGCATGTTAGATTAGAAAAATAGCTCTTACAACAGATCCATGACGTATAAATCATGGGACAACAATTAAAAAGAGAACGATAGAAAAGAGTTAACATACAAAAGGAGATCTGTGAGCGCTGAAAGATCCCGAATGAGTCTATGGTGACAGTTTTGGAAAAGATCATACAGAATAATTTTTACCCTCAAAGTGATGTCAGTTTTACACGAGAGGTGATCGTTGGGTTTTTATTCAAACAAATCAGAGGTAGCTTTGCACTTCCAAGATTCAATTTATGAAAAATGTGGCCTGAACGTCCACACACACATTCGCTCTCTGCTGAGTTTTTAACTAAAGTGAAACTCCAAACCGGGAACTCTTTCATTATTCTACATCCTTTTTAACTGCAGGAGTTTGCCTGAAATTTAGACAAACTTTTTGAGTTTGAATGTTTAAAAAAAAAGGAGCATCTGCACAGATTTCTTCTCTGCAAAAACTAAAATCTAAGCAAGTGTTTTTAATCTTATTATGAGTAAAAGAAACATAATTTTAGACTTAATGTGAGCTTCATTCAACATATTTCTTTCCCCATTTGCAATTTATTTTGTTTAACTCATCATTTTTGTCTTTAAATATTTTGAAATTAGACATTACTCTGTATAAAATCGACATCTGAATTTCTTGAATGCGTAAAAACAAAATCTGCCAGTGGGGTAAAGACATTAATCTAATTTCAAGATTGTAACAAACATTTTTTTTTACATATGTTTTTGACTTGTTGCAAGCAATTCAGTCATCTTTTTTGTCTTTAAATATATTAAGATAAGACATTTTATGGACTTTTTGGGGTGACTGTGGTGCATATAAAGAATAATAAAACCATTTTTTACGAAAATTAAAACATAATTTTGAGTTTTTGCAAGTCTAAGTAAGTCATTATGGAGATAGTTTTGAGATCATTTCATTTTGTAAATGGCAGCAAGATACTATACATTTTTTTTAAAAACATCTAATTCAACAATAATAGTCATATTTAATGCAAATAGCAAAGAATCCATGTAATTTTCAAGAAATTCTGTAAAAGGAAACCAATATAAAGAATTATCAGAGCACATTGGATTAAAAAGAATTTGTACAATTATGGCAAAACAAGGGCATGACATTTAAATCATTATTGTTGTATTTTCATCATTATTTCTGCAGTTATAGACCTATCTTGTATTTATTTATTTATTTTTCTCTTCTTTCTTCATTATTCATCACTTAATTTATGCATTTACAGGTTGTAATTTTATGTATATATATAGGGGCATGTTAATGTTTATATGTGCACAATTTTGGTTTATTAAAAATATATGTTTACACAAATGTTTAAGGTATTATGTGCATGTATGCCTGCATTTACATGTGTATATACTTTTATATTAATGTCACTTAGTTCGAATGAATGTAAGTTTGGATGTTTGTGTTTCTGACAGATGCTCTTTATTGTTATGTATATAACCATTAACATTTTAAAACCATTAATAAAAATATTGTGAACAAAAGGAAACCAATGTTATGAAAAAAAATAACTTGAAATCAGGTCAAACTGACCCCACAACAACTGGAAAGTTACAACATTTTTTCTGGACTTGTCAGTGAAATGTGGCTCATATCAAGTCTAAAAATAAAAAATCAGACATGAACTCTTGCTTGGATTTAAAAACTTTTTTAGCAGTTTTCTTTTTGAGTCCTTTAAGAAGTTAAGATGCTTTTTGTGTCCCTCCTGCGTCAGTCGTTACACACACTCCTGACTCAAAGACTGAATTTTTTTTTCTTTTCATTTGTTCAGACAAAGTAGAAAGTGTACAATGTTTTACCTGAAGAAACTGTCAAGCAGGTAAAACATCTTACTTTGTCTGAACAAATAAAAAGAAGAAACTTATCTTATGAGAAGACAATGATTTAATGGTTTGAGTTGTGAGAGTTTGCAGCTGTGAGTGGTTGGAGTATCACTTTTTGACCACAGGGTGGCAGCACATGCGCATTAACGCTCCGTTTTAGAGACTTCAGAGTTAAAGGGTCATGCTCCTCTGTGCACAGAGAGGTCATGTGTGTGTGAGCGTGTTCTCCGTGTTCCTCTCTTTAAAGAACTGTTGTCGCTGTGAGCAGAAGCATGAAGGTGGAGGGAGGACTGCTCCTTCAGGGGCGTTTGGTCGTGTTCACTCTGACTCCTCCGTTTCTAGAATAAACAAAAGGACTCAGGGGCCAAAGTGGTGTCTGCGATCTGCTCTGTCTCTCCATCTTTCCTCACCTGCTCATAGAAAAGTCCAGAAACCCAAAGGTGGGCCTCTAAACTCTCAGAGCCGCTCACCTTCAGAGGACACAGACTGAAAATCTCTCACATGATGGATTCATTCATTCATTCATTCATTTATTCATTCATTCACCACTAAAGCCCTTTTTGACCCTTTCATCAAACATCCTCTCTCTCCCTCCAAACGTTTGCCCTGCTCTCTCTCTCTCTCTCTCTCTCTCTCTCTCTCTCTCAGTTACTCCCCCGACTGCTCCCCTCTGTTGTTTCTTTGACCTTTCCTCCCTCTTCCTCCTCTTCCTCCGCCGCTGCCGGGATCTGATTGGTCGTCTCGCAAAACCTGACTGAGTTCTCGGAGGTCGCTGTGTCTTGTTGATCTGAGGAGGAAAAAAACAGACGTCAGGAGAAAGAGTTTGAGGGAAGTGGTGTAAATGTTTTTCTTGCATCAGCTACCTGCATCTTTGTTAACCTAAAAAATAATTTAAAAAAAAAATTGTTTTGTTTTGCTGATACACAGAAAAGTCTGCACCCAAACATGAAACCACAGAAGTTTTAAAGACAGAAGCATCAGCACAGATTCCTTCACTGCAAAACAATTAAAGTCTAAGCAAGTGTTTGTCTTATTTTTTAAGCATAAAATGTCTTTTCATACTTAACATGAGCCTGAAAAATGTTTTATTTTAAGATATTTAAAGGGACTGCAAGGACTTTCTAAAAGATCTTGAAAAAATCTAATATCTAGATCACCGATTCCCAACCTGTGGGTCGTGGCCCCCTGGTGGGCCGCGAAGGTATAGCAAGCGGGCCGTGGAATAATTTCCAAAAAAGTGTTTTATTGGAGTGTAATTATATAAAGATACAAGGTACAAATAGAAAAATTAAGATACAAATACAAATAATAACATTTAAAATGTTAAACTTGTTTAGGTTTTAAAGGAAATTAAAACAGTTCAGATTTTAATATATGAAAAAAAGTCCCATTAGAAGGCATCTATAGGTAGCATGACCTGAAAATTAACAACAACCTGAAATGTAATTAAAAAAATTGTAATAAATACCAAATTTGCAAAAATTGTCACAACTGTAACCGAAGTGCTGAGCCTAAAACGAACAAAAAAGATTAAAATAAAACCCAAAATATAATAACTGGACCAGAATGTAACAAGTTGTCATATTTTGGGCAAAAAGTTATCATGTTTTGGCTTAACGTGTTACATTATTGACCAGATATCACATTTTGGGTTTTATTACATTTTTTAAATTATGTTTTGGGTCATTGTTACAAATGGGGCTCTTTAAAAAAAAAGTATATAGCAGCCGAACTTATTGGGTTGAAAGGGCCTCAAACATTTTTGAGCTTTAAAAGTGGGCCCTGATTTGAAAAAGGTTGGGAACCACTGATCTAGATAAAGGCCTGATCATAATCCACAACTTCAAATGAGATTATCAGCTCTACAATAACTTTTTTTTTCTAAATGCTTATTTCTAGCCCCTCGATTGGACCCAATCTTAAAGGAGGTATTCTTTATGTAAATAAGGTTTTTTTACAAAAGCAAATCTCAAAACTGCATTGTCCGTCTAAACCCACTACCATTTTTTTAAATTGTTGTAACTTTGCTTGTTGTTTTCTGTATTTTTGTGGTCAATTTCTGTTTTTATTCCTGTTGTGAAGTGTGGTTGAGTGTTCAGAAAGGCGCTTTTCAGTAAAATGTATTATCATTATTATCTTTAACATCATAAGTGATTGTAAAATCTATGTGGATACATTGTAAACATCTTCACACAAAAAAAGAAACAAAAAAACTTAAAGATAATTTTACTTTGAAAGAGTAAATCTGAAGTCAAAATGAAGATTAAAAGACAAAAATGAAGTAAAATTTGCTCATCAAGTTTCTTGAAATTAAAAAACTTTTTTCCTACCCCTTAAGCAGATTTTGTTTTACCTGTTTCAAGCCATTCAGACCTCAAATTGTTTTTTTAAACATCTTAAGATGAGATATTTTCTTGCTCATATAAAAAATGAGACACAAACACTTGCTGAGGTTTCAGTTTTTACTTTCATGAAACGTGCGTTGTTCTTGAACCAGCTGCAGTTTCTCTGACAGATTTGGGTCAAGAGAAAGAACAAACGGCTAATGTGACACCTGGATCATCTCTCAGAGCTTCACCTGTTCACCTGCTCACCTGCTCAGCTCACAGAGGAGTGAGTGTTCACCTGGAAACTGTGGAGGAGAAGGAGCTTTACTCCGCTCACTTATAAAATTATATTCTTAAAGAAAATGTGTCTCGGTATAGAGTGGATTATCAGTGGTGTGACACGTGCAGACAAATCAGGATAAAAATAAAGGACAGGAGCAAACATTCAAACAAACAAGGAGGAAAAATACACCTGAAGAACTTTAACACTGCGCTTACGTGACTTAATTTGATTTTCACTTTCGTTTTTCCAGATTTTTTTTGCACAAGTTTAAGTTTGTAAAAGTTAAATTCATTCTGAGACAATTTATTTTCTTTCCATCTGTCGCTCTGTGCTGGAAAAGTGACTTCAAACTATCTTATTGTCAGTTTTCCAAAGCAGTGAGGTTTCTAACCCTTCAAAATAAAAGCATGAGTGTCAAAGCATCTTGAGGTGTATTTTTCCTAAAGGATGGGTGTTGGTAAGATTTTATTAATACCATTTCCCTTATCAATTCCTCCTGTGAATTTTCTGTGTACACACAGACTGTTTTGACTGTTATGGTTACAACTACAAACAGAATAGAGCAATAATGATAAAAATAAAAGTCATAAAGTAAAAGAAAAGTTGGAAATAACAACAGAAACGAAGACAGGAAGCCTGAGTGGTTGATGATTGCACGTAAGAATTATTATTCACATCAACTTATGATTTTGTTCTTGTAATTTTATGACTCTGTTCTCTCAAGTTTATGACATAATGTTTGTATGTTTACCACTTTATACTCATAACTTTACAACAACTTTATTCTCTAAAGTTTATGAACGTCTTCCCTTAAGTTTGACATCATTCTTGTGAGTTCAAGACTTTATTTTCTTAAGTTTATGAATTTCTCCCCTTAAGTTTATGACTCTAATTTCATCTCTACAACTTTATTCCCATAGGTTTATGACTTTCTTCTCCTAAGTTTATTACATTATTCCTGCAAGTGAGTTTTTTCTCAGAAGTTCATGATTTTTTTACTGTAAATTTATAACTTCTTTCTCATAAATTTGCAACTTAATACCAGTAAGTTTGATTTTTTTGTTGTTAGTTTATGACTTTATTCTTGTAAATTTGTGACTACTCCAGTAAGTTCATGATTTTATTCTTGTAAGTTTATGACTTTATTCCTATAAATTTATGACTTTATTCTTGTAAGTTTATGACTTTATTCCTATAAGTTTATGAATTTATTCTTGTAAGTTTATGACTTTATTCTTGTAAGTTTATGACTTTATTCTTGTAAGTTTATAACTTTACTCCAGTAAGTTCATGATTTTATTCTTGTAAGTTTATGACTTTATTCTCGTAAGTTTATGAATTTATTCTTGAAAGTTTTTGACTTTATTCCTATAAGTTTATGAATTTATTCTTGAAAGTTTTTGACTTTATTCCTATAAGTTTATGAATTTATTCTTGAAAGTTTATGAATTAATTCTTGTAAGTTTATGACTTTATTCTTACAAGTTTATGAATTTATTCTTGAAAGTGTATGACTTTATTCTTGTTAGTTTATAACTTTATTCTTGTAAGTTTATGACTTTATTCCTATAAGTTTGATTTGTTTGAATTATGATTTTCTTATTGTAAGTCCAGGACTTTTTTCCTGTTAGTTTATGACTTCATTCTTGTAAAGTCACTTTTTTTCCTGGTGGCTTGGCTCTATCCTCCATTGTATGAAACAAAGTTTTCTTGGGAAACTTTCTGATAAAGGACTTGTTAAGAATAAAGTCTAATGATGTCGATGGATTGAACCATTCCTCATCGACTCTTAATCATCTGTAATTTCTCCTGATAAAAGCGACACAGAGACTCTTCCCTCCGTCTGTCAAAGAGTCTCCCTCTCACCAGCAGCTTTAGCCAGAGACGAGTCCTCTTCGTCCTCATCCACCTCATAAGGATCTTCCAAAGGGGGGTAGACACCCAGGTTCTGCATGTGTGCTTCAGCCATCTTCTGCACAGCTACACACACACAGGGAGAGGAGTGGGGGCACAAACACATGAACACAGACAGGGATAGAGGGATTGTTGTTTTGGTTTCACCATGCTTCAACTGCAGGAAGTGATTTAGACTCATGCACTAAACGCCGCTCCACCCTTACTCCTGTTTTCCATCCTCTCTCTCTCTCTCTCTTCATCTTCATCCTCATCTCTCTGGGTTGTGCTGACTCACACTCCTCCCTCCTCTCCTCTCTTTTGTGCTGCCACCTCAACGCCCACTCTCACCCCCTCTGGGTCACCTTGGCTCCTCTCTCTCTCTCTCTCTCTCTCTCACCCTCAGACTCTCAGGCAGGTCACTTATCCTGGCTTGAGGTTTGTTACGTAACTGGAAATGAGTCCGAGGAAGCTCTTTCTCTCTGTCTTTCACTCTCTGAAGGGCAGATTTCTGATGCAGTGACATGGCTTCATTATATCATCACCCCACATGCCACACACACACACACACACACACACACACACGCACACACACACAGAAATCCCAACTAAACCCCAGTGTGCTCACAGGCTCCTCTTACATCCACATGCAGCACCCAGGAAGCCTCAAGCAGAACGACACAAAGAAAGTACATTTCTGTTGTCGTTCCATCTTTCCCATATGTGTGTGTTCCTCCATTTGTGTGTGTGTGTGTACCACAGCTGTATACACAACTGACAGTAATCCTGGATGATCCAGACTTTCCTAGACTCACACTCAGTGTCTCACAGCTGTCACGCTCTAATCTCTCTTTTCTCTCTCTCTTGCACAAACACACACCCCGTGGATGATCCTACACGAAGAGCAACAACTCACAGAAACAGGCCGACGTATATCACACCTGTGTTTTCATGTTTCTGCCTCCTGGGTGTTAGAAGAGCTGCGGTGAAGCACGGTGAAACGAGGAAACTCAAGGATGAACCACGACAGGAAAAGGAAAAAGCACCACCTGTGGTGTAAACGCCGCTCACACGTACCTTTAAGTGATGGAGGCTGATACACGTTTGGATTGACACGTTTGGGTTTGAGAACGCCGTTTTCTCCCACAACCCACTGCAGGAAAACAAGATAAAACATCAGGAAAAAATAATATAAATAAAGTTTCTTGTTTTGCTCTGTTCAGCTGGATTCTTCCTGACTCTTCTTGCAACTTTGATATCAAACTTCTACCTAATTAATAACTCTATTTGTGTTTGTAAAGAGTCTTAACCCTCTGATGCATGAATTATGAAAGTCAGTGTAAGGATTTTTCCCTTGAGTGTTCTTGTTTGTCTTAAAGCATAAAAAAAGTTTCCATTTTTCTTTTTTTTTTTCAAATATTTGTAACTGAGCATTCAACTAAAAACAGTGTGAACTTAATGGAAATATGACTTGTTGTTTTTGTTTGACTTCTTTTCTTCAATGCTTTGCGAAACATTTTAACTCTTTCATCCATTTTAACCCTGAATAATTTGTAGTTATTACACTGTTTTACCCTGAAACATTTGTCTATAACGTTTTAAAAAACATACATATGTTTGGAAAAAGAACTGAAAACATTTTTTCAGGCCCTAAGAAGAATAAAAATATCCTGACACGCTAATATGAATTTCCACCACATGAACCTTTGAATTTAGGAGTAAATAACTTTTAAATAGGTGTCCACTGTAGTGAATTAATACCACTGTAGTAGTATTAATTATACTGATCTATAATATTTACTGACAGTGATTCTTCTCACATCAGGTCAGACTTTTAATAACACACTCCTGCACAGACGTTCAGTAGCTCACAGGGTTTGTCCTCCTCCTGCGTTTTGCCTTTTTTTTTTTCCAGAGACATGAATCAATGAATAGTTATGTTTAGAGACATTTCAATTCAGTGAAGATGGTCCGCCTTGGTGTGACATTAAACTACGACTGTTACAAGTTTTGCGGCAACTCATGAAATCAAACAGCACGGGAAGAGGAAGGTGAAATGAAGAATAAAATGGGTGATGAGAAGATCCAAACTTAGAGCTGAAAAACAAACTCTGAGCTTCTGACTGAAGACAAAGCTGAACAAAGCTAAGATCTGGAAGCTGCTGCCTTTAACCCTGAAAGTGTTAAATAAAACACCTTATGTGATATTAACTCTCAACAAACTGTCAGATGCACGTCACTCTGCCCGACCCTGATAACAGCAGGTAAGATGACAGAGCTCTGAGAAGGTGAAATAACTGAGAGAGTTGTTGATGTAATGTGGTCAAATATATAAAAGGATGCTCATTTACATCTATTAGTAATGTGATTGGGTGTAGACAGGATACAGAAACTTAACTGAAAGGCTCAAATTTATTGTGATAATTTAGGATATGAGTATTGTGCAGCTCTATTTCAGGCATGTTTAAAAAAAAAAAGAGTGATACTTAAATATATGCTTGAATCTGCATGCTGTCGCTTTCCCTGACTGTTGTGATCATTAAATCAAACTTTGCATGCAACCTTTTTGTATTTTTCTACACACTTTGTATAGACTCCTGTACTTCTTTTTTGGCACGAGATGGAAAAAATCTTTAAAACTTTTAGATCAAACTGGACTTGAACAGATGCTTCTGCTTCATAACATTGTTTTTCTATCAAAGTGAAAGTTCTCAAGTCGATGATAAACCTTAAAACTCAAGTTTGGATTTTACAGGATTAACCACATCAGAGGATCCTTCAGAGCAAGTTAGACTGAGTTGTTTGCAGAAATGACTCCCACTTTTACCTGATGGGTGGACTGATCGTCCTCAGGAGACGATTGGTCGGCGACTCTGAACAGCGTGGCGGGCGTGGGCCTCCTGCGCCGGATCTGCAAACGGAAAAAACATCCACGAACACAAACCATTAAACTCTGATTTATTCATTCATGATGCTCAGCACAAGCTTCAGGAACCAGATGGAAAATGTTGCTGCTGCCGGGTTAGTTGGGTGATGGGTCAACAGCCAAGAGCGAGTTTTAGCACAGGATGCTAACCAGGTCAGGGATCGGGTCACGGTCAGCGGGGCAGAGGACGAGTCGTTACGTAACTTTGTGATTTGATAGAAGCATGAGCGGTAAACACGTTCAGGAGAATAAAAAGGTCGAGTGATGGTTGTTGCATAAGTGATGAAGTTGTTTCAGGGTGATTCAAAATAAAACTCTCACCATGGAAAAGCTCAGGGGGTTCAGGCTCCACCAGTCCAGACTGTCTGAGTGTTTACAGTGAACGCTCTGTCCTCACAGGAAATACTCAGCTCCTGTCGCTCAACACCCTGAGCTGCTCTCCTCCATTAACGCTCTTGTGAGGAGTTTTTAACCCCTTACATCCCAACTAACTCTGGCCTGAATGCCATACTATGTTTCAAAGCTTAAAAGTGAAGAAACACAAGGTTAAAACTCATCAGTGACACCGTATTTGAAAGGTTTACGTGCAGCTGAGAGTTTTTTTGAAAATCATTAACTTCAAGACGCTTTATACAAGACACAAAACATCACTTCTACGCCTTGTCATCTACATCTGGGTGAAATTTGAGTTGTACTCACTGTCCATGCTCTCGTCTGGAGACTCTATGAAAACAAAATCAGCTTTGTCAGTGCTCAGTGTCCTCTTTTTTATCAGCTTTGCTCTCTTTGTGGAAAGGTTCAACAAAAATCATGAAATTGTAGTTCACAGTCATGGATTCTACATCTTCTGTTCGCACATAAATGTGAACCAAGATGCAGAAAAAGGTCTCGCCAATGATCTAAATGGCTACAGCTGGCTTCATGCAATAGCTACGAGTGAGTAACAGACCTGTAAACCGACAAACATACGCAAAACCACTGCACGCTATTGGCCAGTCAAGCAGGGAGCTCTTGTTGTCTATCACAAGCTGTCCTGGGATGAAAACTCAACAGAAAACGATGGGGTCACTTTAGTCTTGCAGCTAGAACCCTGTTGAAAACAAAGACTTGCAGCTTTGTCAGATTGACATTGAGGGAGAAATGCTCTAAGAATGTGAAGCTGCTGTTATTGATGAGAACGGACACGACAGACAGACAAACAACGGACTTTACAGGAGAAATTTCACCACTTGGAATAATTTGATGAAACAACACTTTTGATATGTTTGAACTCTGGATTCCTCTGGTGGAAAGGAGAGAGAATATTCAGGGTACGGGCGTCAGGATGTGACGTAATGACCCCAAACAGGTAGGACATCCCAGTTGTTCATTCTGATTTTTGACAAAGACATTACTGTTTATACTTTGACGAAGATAAAACAGACTGAAAATAATCCTGCGCCACCAAAAAGAGGAGTTTGATCGCTCTGAGCAGAGAGTGTGGGGAAAGATTTACACGCTCCTCTCGCTGCTTCGACTCCCTTTCCAGTATTTCTGGGTGATTTATAGCTGCCATCTGTAAAACTGTTGGATGAAACCTTCGAATATGAGTGTGAGCGCAGCAGCGAAGTGGACTTGGCAGGTTGGACAGACAAAGCATTGAGAAGTGTCCCCTGAGGACGGAGCCAACCTTGGCCACGACATGAACCTCCACACCGCTGTTTACGGCGCCACACAGCATCACAGGCGCTGAGTTAAGTAGCTGGCTCTGTTTTGTGTGTAACCGCTCCATATGGACAGTTTGTGTTGGGTTCACCTCCGTCTTGTTGAGCGAGCCGTGCGTCATCGCAGCGAGGAACGTGTTGCCAAAGCAGAGGCTCGCTGGGCCGCGCGGTGGAACGCTGCCACCGTCAAAAACACGACAACACGGAGCAATCGAGCGTGGATTTCTCCCGTGTTTATGACACCAGAGACACATTTTAATCCCGTCACGCAACTTCCAGCTTTCACGTCTCCCCTGAATCTCTCACATTATCTCTCGTAGTATCAGTTTTTCTGTCATTTCCATCTCGCTTGATCCTCTGCTCATTTCCGGACTCATCATTCATCACTTCTCATCACTCCATCATCACCAGAGTTTCTCATATCCTTTGCTTGCTGACCTTTCTGTCTCTCTCTATCCTTAACTGACCTCCCCCTCTCTTTCTCTTTCAGTCATGCACATCCACAGGGCTTACTTTCACCCCCCTCTGTCTCCCCCATCTCTCCCCCAGTGAGCAGTGGAGGCCTGGGGCTTCACGTCGCTGTGAGCCCTGCTGCCTTTTCCTGCCTGACACCTGCTCCCGGCCTCGCGGGGCAGCTCACACTGAGAGCCTCCAGAGAAACAAACACCAGATGTTGCCTGTGCCCAAGTCCTGTGGCATCAAAGCCTTAAAAGTGAGGAGACCCCTGCTCTGAACCTCAAACTAATCAGAGGAGATACGTTAGGGTGGTCAAACCCATGAAGACGACATGCAAATACACTTTGTCAGATCTGAACTTCAGCTCTGAAAATGCCTGCCTATTATTTGACAAGAAATACACAAGCAACAATACCGTAGAAAATGTAAGTTCATCCTTCTTGTTTTCCTCATGTTTTGTTGTGATGGTTACCATGCAAGGTGAGTTTGGTATTTTCTCTTGTTTATAGCAAATACAGCCCAGAATAAAGACGCATCACTCCAGTGGCATGTCCAAACATTTTGAAGGACAAAGGCGAAAGAAAAACAGAAAGAAAACAGTGTGTTTTGGCTCCCAGGAGGACAATTTATCATGTTTTAAGCAACCAAGGGGTCAAATTATGTGGTGTGTCAACCACATGGACAAATCAGCATTTGTTTTGGCTCCTAAAATGGCACTTAAGTGTAAATGTTGCACCAAGAAAGGCACTATGCACATTTTTTTGCAGCCCAAGGGGCACTTGGGCGTCTGAGAAAGCACTTTTGCATGTGTTTGGCACCTAGGAGGGAAGTTTATCATGTTTTAACCAACCAAAGGAGCATATTAGTGAGGTTTTTCAACCACAAGGACAATTCAGCATTTGTTTTGGCTCCTAAAAAGGCAGTTTAGCGTAAATTTGGCAACCAAGGATGGCACTTTAGCAAATGCTTGGCTCCTGGGAAGGTACTTTAGTATGCATGCTGGTCCCTGAGAGGGCATTTTAGCATTTGTTTTGGATCCCAAAAGGAGAGTTTAGCAACAAGGAGGGCACTTTGGCATATTTTGGTTTCTGAGAAAGCACTTTTGTGTGTGCTTTGGATCCTAGGAGATCATTTAATCATGTTTAAACCAACCAAAAGAGCAGATTAGTGTGGTTTGCCATCCAGGAAAGCAATTCAGCATTTGTTTTGGCTCCAAAGAGGACAGTTCAGTACAAGTTTGGTTTCAAGGATGACAGTTTATCAGGTTTAAACCAGTCAAAGAGACAGATTATGTGGTTTGCCAGCCAGGAAGGCACTTCAGCAAGTGCTTGGCTCCTGTGAAGGCACTTCGACATATTTTAGCTCCCAAGAGGGCACTTTAGAATGTATTTTGGTCCCTGAGAGAGCATTTCAGCATTTGTTTTGGCTTCCAAGAGGACACTTTGGCATATTTTAGCTTCTGAGACAGCACTGTTGTGTGTTTTGGCTCCCAGGATGACAGTTTAGCATGTTTAAACCAGCCAATGCAGAAGATTAGTGAGTTTTACCAACCAGGAAGGCAATTTAGCATTTGTTTTGGCTCCCAAGAGGATAATTTAGTACAAGTTTGGTTTCAAGGAGGGCAATTTTGCGCAAATTTTTCAACGATTGGGCCACACGGTGGGGCAACCGGCCCCCCTGCTCCCCCCTCTGTGCACACCACTGCAAAGTTTTGTTTTGAAGTTATACAAAGTGACACTTTCTTGTGAAGTATCTTTGGAAGAGACAAGGCAAGATTCAAGATTGAAAACATCAGAGTCCTGTTGGATATGAAATGAATAAATGAAACAGGAATGAATAGATAAATGGAAGAACACTGTGTTTTGTTTAACTGAGAAGTATAATCTGCTGATCTATTGACCTCAGTGTGTGCTCTCATGCGTTATACGTCTGTGTTCCTGTGTAAATGCTGATAACTGCCCTTCTAAAATCTACTCAATGACTGTGATCCTGTGAAATGTCATATCCCAAAAAGATGAAAGTCTCCTCCTGGGTCGTGTGTCCCACAGGCTGAGGTGGATGAAATTAGACGGCATTAATAAAACCATCAAGTTGAAGGACATTCATTCACTCTGCAGTCAAACACAGAGTTGAGGTGATGGTTGCAGGGATGGTGATGGTGATGGCGATGGCGCCGAGCGGCTGTTGTCACATCAGTAACATCAGATGACAAAGACGCTCATAGTAAGTCAGTAATTTTCCAGCCTTTAAACCGCCCCACTCTGCCTCAGTTACATAATATGTATGTGACTTCCTCATTTACGCCAACACTGGGGCACAGCATGCGAGATTACTCCTGCTACGCTTTATCCCTCCGCCCCACCCTCATCTACTTTTCTAAACCCCCTGCCCCCAATCTCCCGAGCGCTCTCCTCTGCTGGCTACCATTGTTTATTCCTTTATTTATGTATTTTCACTGGAGCTGCTGCGGTGACTTGCTGCGGTGGCCTTTAAGTGGCTTCACAGGTGCAGGTTCCCCCCAGAGGCGGCTGCACCCCGACAGGTTTCACACTGAGATTTGATTCTTGGTGCAAAAACTGGCTCATGCATTGAATAGATAGAAGGATGTATTCGTTTATCTAACACGGAGGAGTGGATCTGAGTAATGTGCTGACTCTGCATTATGAGAAAGATTCGTTTATGGAAAGCACGGCTGATTTTGTTTTTGTTCGCTCTGAAGTTTTGTCTTTGTTATCTCATTTTATTAAACACCACAAAGACTTTTATTTTGAAAGATTCCATATAAATAACCTCGTCATGGTTAACTCCTAAAACACACTTTGAATTGGACTCTAATACTTGGCTCTGCCCTCCTTTGCTGAACATGAGTCATATGTAAATGTTGACTTTGCACATGTATGCAGGTATGAACATGTATGTGAGTGTTGGCACGGCACAGACTGGGAGCCGAGGTGCAGATCGGCTGATATGGGCCTGCTCCCCTGTGGCCCTGCTCGGAGTTGGTACTCCAGTGGTGGGGCCTATAAAAAGGAGCAGCAGTAGGACAGCATAAACTAGATTGGACAGGTCTCTGAGGGATCTGAGGGATGAGACAGAACGGCTCTGAAACTCTGAGACAACAGGGGACGAGAAACACATCAGATCTGTTTCCACACTGTAAAAAATTGGCATGTACTGTAACCTATTTTTTACCGGGTAATACTGTATATTGGATCACAGTATATGACTGCATCCCTGCTGCCAATATGTTACTGTACATTAAATTTAAAGGCATTTTCATGAGGAGTTCTGCAGTAAACAACAATATTTTACTGAAATCTGGACAGACGGTCTATGCCATGAAGTGTCAACAGTTGTTTTTCTATGAGATGAAATGTCAAAATTATAACACAAGTGCTCAAAATTATGAGAAAAGAGTTAGAATTACAAGATTAAGAGTCATAATTTGGAGAAAGTAGAGATGAAGAAGCTCTAGCTGCTGTTTAATATCATAGAGAAATGGGTTGTGGGTACAATGAGACTTAATTTATTAGTGGCAATACCACAAATTGAATATTATGTTTGCCAGCTGATGGAATAGTTCTAGCAATGATGGCGGGAATGGGCATCTACAGGTTTCCGAGGCTTGTAAGTTTTGAAAAAGTTATTAGTTTATCATCAAATTTATCTATCTTACACAGTACTCGTTAAATTACCCAAAATCAAGGTGTCAGTAACACTGTAAATCTCTTTTTTTAACCCTCTTGTTGTCTTCACATTTACTCTGCACTGTCTGTTCTGATGCTTTTAAAGTTTTTTTCTCTCCATTTTTGTGAAGATGTGTCCAACATATTTGTGTAAATTTTGTAGTCTTCGGTGATATATGGTATAATAGACCTCATTTACATAAAAGTATAGCTCTTCTTTGAGGAGAAAAGTGCAAAAAAAATTGTAATTTTGCACTAAAGTTGTTATCGAAGCTGCGTAAATTGGTGGAATATCACAGACAGGTATTTGTCAAAGTGATGTCAGGATATTATTTTGAAATCAATTAAATTTCTTTAATGGCAGGAAGTTGCAATAAATTTACGCAAAACATACATCATTTAACAAAAATAGTCATAATTAATTGTATGTGTAAATAGTATTGCATGTCATTTTCAAGCAATTCTATGAGAGAAAACCAAAGTAATAACAAAACAACTTTTGATATTGGGTCTAATTGACCTGAGAACACCAGGAGGGTTAAGAAGCTTCTTTGAAGTTTAACACTATAAGAAAGGTTTGACGCTGAATAAGAAAAGGTAATGTAATGCTGAGTCATTTTTTAAAAAACCTGATGCGGCAACAAGTCAATGATTTGTAGCTTAAACAGGTGGATCATACAATGTACAGCAGGGTCTCATGGTCACTGTGCTCACTCTTCACTTATGGTGACAATAACTGGTACAAATAACAAAAGGAATCTGGGTACAACTTTAAAGCTGTAGCTTCGCTAAACAGCTGGGAGGGGCTAAAGTGTACGGAAAATTAGGAAACAAAGTGAGCAGTGACACGGGAGAAGAAAGTGTTTCCAGGTGGGGAACGGTGTGTTCTACTGGGAATTTTATAGTTTTTAAAAATCCGACATGGATCAAAGAACAGTTTATTGTAGAAACAGAACAATTATGGAGTGAGATGGTACAGGCGTAAGAGCACAATGCAACTTGTAAATTGAAAAAGGGATAATATTCCTGTAAAAAAGGCTGTTCAGAAAAATATGTGCTTTCCAAACATCTTGTTCCCGTCGAAACATAGAAGTTATCACCGTTTTCTTTCCTCAAAACAACGAAACTGAACTAAAAAATTGTTTTAAAGCATTATCATACTGGGTTGTATGCGCAGTAATTTGTCACATGTCAGCTCACATTTCCTGTGTCCTCTTCCCCATGTGTGAGTCTGTTCTCTCTAAAATATAATATCAATCAGATCCATATGAAGCAAATGGACAGACATGGATTTGTACAGGATTGATTTCAGTCTCTGCCCTCAGGGAAAAGCCTGAGATGATTTACATACCATAGAACTCATGAGCAGAGCAGAGGGTGGCTTCGTTTCTTGGGCACAAACATTTCAATCAGGACTGAATCCAAACCCAAAACCACTGATTCAAACTGCTTTTTCCTCCAAAAGCTGCATCACATCATTATCAGACTCAGACACTACGAAACAACCACTGACACGCCAACACGTCATCAGACAGCTTCATCACCTGTCTGTTGAGTTTCCAGCTGTTTCACTGGAGGTCAAGGTCGCCGTTATGCAAATACCAACCCCAGCTGCTCCTCTGTGAGCTCTGAGGTCTGTCAGGTGTGTTTGAAGCTCTCATTCCCATTCAGGTGAACATCGCTGAATTCCCATCAGGCAGAGGGGCTGCTGCATTTATGCTTTCAAGCAACACCTCTCTTGTGACCTTTTGACCTCACAATTGGCTTACTGAATAAGCAGATGGGCTGGGGAAAGCAGCTGGAGGAGGTCTCCGATGACCCCGAAATAGGTAAAGTAATTATGCCGCATCCCCTGGCAGAATGACATCATCCTCAGACTCAAACCGCCGTTTTCCAGTGTTATGGTGACTCGCTGCTGGAAACATCGGACTAGTTGTTCCATCCCACAACACAGATATACAACCCCAAATGATTCTGTTTAACCTATATTCAACTGAACATATAACAAAGACACAATATTTATTCTTCACACTGATTAACTTAGGTGTGTTTTTTGCAAATATTCACTCATTTTGAATTTGGTGCCTGCAGCACGTTCCTAAAAAGCTCAGACAGGTTCATGTTTCGCTCTGTGTTACATCACTTTTCCTTTGGACAAAAATCAATAAGTGTTTGTGAACTGAGGACACTAATTGTTGAAGCTCTGGGGCTGCTTTTGAACTTTGCGTCGAGAACAATCCTGATTGTCCTTTTCCTCTTTGGCCCAGAGGACACCACATCCATGATTTCGAAAGAGAATAGTTCTGCAGCGGCGTATGTGCGTGTTGTTGATGTGTGACTTTGTCTTTGCATGGTAGAGTTTGAACTGTCACTTGTAGATGTAGTGATGAACTGTGTTAACTGACAATGGTTTTCTGAAGTGTTCCTGAGCCCACGTGCTAATATCCTTTACACAATGATGTGGGTTTTTAATGCAGCGCCGCCTGGGGTCAAAGGTCACGGCCATTCAATGTTGGTTTTGGGCCTTGCTGCTTACGTGCAGAGATTTCTCCAGATTCTCTGAATCTTTTGATGATATTATGGACTGTAGATGATGAAATCCATCAATTCCTGCAGTTGGACAAAGTTGAGAAACATTGTTCTTAAACTGTTGGACTATTTGCCCACGCAGTTGTTGACAAAGTGGTGAACGTGGCCCCATCTTTGCTTGAGCCTCACCTGTTTCCAATGAACCTGTTCACCTGTGGAATGATCCAAACAGCTGTTTTTTTCAGCATTTTAGGAACGTGCTGCAGCCATTTAATTCAAAATGAGTGAATATTTGCAAAAAAAAAAAAAAGTTTATCGGTTTGAGCAATAAATATCTTGTCTTTGCATTGTATTCAATTGAATATATGAAGGTGAACAGGAAGGTACAACCACAGGTGGTAGCCATGGTTACTCATCTATAATGTAATCCATGCCCTCAGGTGATGGATGAAAGCAGGTTACCTTTCATGATTAAGACAGATAACGTCATTTATCTCAGGGATCTTTGTGTATACATTTATTCTTTTTTAGATCCTTTGTTGTATTTAACGTCTGATAACAATTCAGCCCCCGCTCACATTTCTCTCCTCGCATCATGGATGCAACTACGTGTATAAATGAAGCGAGCAGATGCAGTGTGGTTTCTTTGCAAGAAATATTTGTGAGTAAAAACGGATCTTATGACCACGATGTTGTCCAAGAAGGTTTCACATTATCGCGGCCTGAGCGTCATTGCACACTTTCAACTCCTGTTTACAGTATCATCAGACAACACATCGCTCTACCCATGCTCAATATTTATGTTCGTGATCTGTTGATAGGATACACACACACCCATGTGTGTGTGCAACCAGCAGCAGATGATAGATTGTGGTGGTCAGGATTGTCACAAAGACGATTAGTATTTCTTTTTTATTAAATCTGAATGATGAAGTGGTAAAAACAGACTTCTCTGCCCAGTTAGACTGAATATGTTTTTGTAGCGTCATTAACAAATCAAAAATCCTGGACTGTCAAGAAACAAACACACGCAGCTTAAAGCAGACAGAGAACCATTGATTGTATCCAAAGTGTAATTACAATCTGTGGTTTCCAGCAGTTTTTAAAGTCAGTTCTTTCCCAATTCAATTTGCCACTACAAACATTTAAGAAACCACTTGGGCAGAAAGAGTAGGAAACATTAAAACTCATTTTACAAACGCGGTCGCGTCATTGGACAAACTGAGTCACACCACTACAGCGACAAGAGACAGATCAGCGCACCCCCCCTCGCCCTCGTCCCATCATGCTTTGTGCCGATGTTCTTTCAGGGAGTGCATGTTGACAGTCCCCCAGACTGCTAATGTTTACCCACAAACACACGCTGCATCAAAGGTCGCTGTTTGACGTTTTACCCAGAGAGGGCAGAGGGAGGGTTGGGAGAGGGTGGGGTAGGGGGGTGTGTGGGTGGGGCAGGAAGACCAAAACACTGCCTCCATCATCCTGTTAGGGTCAATATGGATTCGGACAAAGCACTGATGCCCTTTCCTGGCCTTTCAGATCCCCTTTTTTTCCGTCAATCAAAGCGTCGACATGTGCTCGCCGCGTCATGTTGACATCAGAGCGGGAAGCGTGGAGGGATGTGAGCGAGTTTAGGCCACGGGGAGGCAGACTTGGAGGGAATCAGGGATTCGGCGTCTGCAGCATGACCCTAATCTCCGTCCATTATGCACATTACCCTACATCACTAGTGAGACACGCAGGATTGGTGTGTGTGTGTGTGTGTGTGTGTGAGAGAGAGAGAGGAGAGGGGGGAGGTAAACACGACCATGTGCTTTCTCCATGTTGTGACTAACGACCACGACTTTGACCTCAAAACTTGATCAACCTCAAAAATTCTGCAGAAAGATTTGAAGATGTGAGGAAAGACGGCAACACAAGATATCATAAAAAAGAACATGATGCCGCTTGGAGCATCTTTACAAACGAGTACGATTTGATACTATCTGACTTCTAAAGGGAAAATCTCCCAAAAATAAAAACGAAAGCTGAGCTAACGTTTTGATCGAGTTACTTAAAAGTCATTTTCTGCACAGAATCATCTAATTCAATCATGATTTGAGCGCAAAACAAGTGGAAAACTCTTACACTATGTCCAAAGTGACATTGAGAATGCCCTTGGGAAAAACAGAATCTACAGAGAACAGTTTTCAAAGGTTTGTTTTAACACTTTGAGCTGGAAAATTAAGATTCATGTAACTTTTTCTGCTGCTGTAGAAGATGCAAACAACAAACACTGCAAAGCTTAGCTTGATACCGAAACAATCCACACAAAAAAATCTAAGAAAGAAACATCTACATTGTAGAAACCAAAATCCAAGCAAATGTTTGTGTCTTAATTTTAGTAAAAATTGTCTTTTTAGTCTCAATATGAGCCATATTCAACTGAGACGTCATGTCCTCTTGGAATGAATGAATGAATAAATAAATGAAAACGTTTTTTTTTTAATGTAGTATAATAAGTATAAGTAAACAAGTAGTCAAGACGAAGAAACTTTGCAATTTTGCAATTAAACAAAACAAAAAAACCTTTTAAATCACTAATTTATCTTCTTTTACATTTTCAAAAAGGAGTGGAAAGAAGCAGAACTTGTTCATTTCCACCCCTTCTCTAGTTTTAATTCTTAACAGGAAGTCTAGTTAGCCAATTTTTTTTTCTATATATCTTTATTTATAAGACATATATTTCAAGATATTAAAAGACAAAAATTATGTCTGTATTGCTTCTATTGAGTAAACAAGCATCTGCAAATGGGATACGAAAAATTTGCTCGTTGAGTTTCTTGAAGTTAAAGTAATATCTTAATACAAGAAACTTTTTCCTTACCCCTTGTGCAGATTTTTTATTCATTGCAAACAACTTAGAAATCATTTTTGTATTTCAATGTCTCAAAACAAGATATTTTTCTGGACTGGTTTGGTAAACGTGGCTCATATCAAGTCCTAAAAGACTTTTTTTCTCTAAAAGTAAAGTGTAAAAATTAGATTTCAGTTTCTTTGCAGTGTGAGACAACGTTTAACTGTGACTCAAAAAGAAACTATAGGGCTTTATTTTTCTTTAGTTTATTAAATAGTTTTGTCTTCACAGTTTTGTGTCAGATTTAGAAACTCTTCAACCAGGTTTTTGCTCGGTAAAAGAGTAAAATTATTAACAGGATGTGATGTTTCTGCTGTTGTGTGAATGATTCACTTCTCTTTGAGGACTGAAGAGTTCAACTGTGTGCATTTATCAGGACACTGGTGCTCATCACTACACTTCTTTTCATCCCTTCACTGTAAAAAAATACCACAATTTCACAGTTTTTAACGGTATTATTTTGCAGTTAAATGCTGTAATCAAAAGCTTCTGTGATACCTGTAAAAAAGTACTGTGACACGAGACTTCACAGCATTTAACCGCTGTTTCACAATAAAATACTGAAATCAAAATCCTCTGTAATATCAGAGCCCGTACTGTGAATTTTGAATTTGTTGAATTGACCTCTGGGAACTTTATTCACGAAAGGTGCCCTCAAACCTATTGTTGAAGAAGTGGACGTTCTTTTGACTTTTACTGTAAAAAAAAATGTTACAATAATAACGATCTACCTTGAACAAATTAAATAGGCATACATTTTAGAGGAAACTGCTGTTACAGTGGACATGAGAGCCTGCTGTACATGGATAAATCACACTGGAGACACAAGGCCACACATTGAGTAGACTCACTGTTTACACCACATGGTGTGTATGGTGGTGTCACCCGTGTGATACACCCATGTACAGCAGGCTCTCATGTCAACTGTGTGCCCTCCTCACTCAAATAATTGTGAAGACTACTGTGAAAGTCATGCAAAATTTTGCTAGTAGTTTACTGTGATTTTGTGTTTAAAAATGAAATAGTGTTGGCATCCTGTTTTTGCACATTTGTTATTCTACATGTAAATATGATAAAACATACCTGGAGTTGTTGTGGAAACATTTTATTATAAGTAGGCATCGTCTCAACCACAAAATATATTTCAACTTGAAATTTTATGTCCAAATAAATCTGAAATGCATGTTGACTTGGCATTAACCTTAGCCCCTCCCAGCTGTTCATTTAAGCTACAGCGTTTAAGTTATACCCAGAATTTCTTTGTGAACGTGAGGAGGAAACGCGGTGGATATGAGAACCTGCTGTGCTAAGGAAAGGTGGAGCAGCTCCAGGAATTTCTAAATCTGGAGTATTTATCAACAGCCAAACTAAGACAAGGGTTGACACAAGACATTATTTAATCAAGATAACTTCTGTTGGTGTTTGGTTTTTGACCAAATATAAAATTTAAGGCAGCCCTTTGCATCATAGTTTCTCATTAAAATGACAAGTGACGTCTAACAGTGTGTGCGCGAAAGCTAATACCCGCAAATCAAATGTGATTTTTAGACGAGGTTTATCACCAATGAGACACTTGAAGCATTAAATAATCTGCAGAGCGACACCATCTCGCTTCATGAGACACACAAACACATGCTGTTCCTCTCTCTCTCTCTCATGCCCTGTCACTGACTCTGATCTCTATCACCTCTTCCAAGAAACCCCAGGATATCAATCTACCATATGTGAGCAGCTCTTCCTTTCGACAAAAAAACAGAAAGAGTCACTTCCGCCTGTTCAGGGTAGGACCTTATTTCTCAATCACCTTCTGGTCAAACAGTGATCAGTTATTTTTAGCTTTGTTTGCTGGCTCTTGTTCAGATAAAGTGTGTGCTTTAGTGTTTCTGCCTCACTGAGACAGAAAATAAAAGCAGTTGTTTTGATACTGATTATCTTCTTGTGTTAGATATCGTGCACAGGTGGGAGACAAATGAACACATGCACAGAAGGAGAGTCTGGGAATCTGAAAAGGAGGATGTGTTTATGTGTTTTAGATTAACAGCTTCTTCTCAGAGCTGTAGGAGTCTCCGGGGATGTGTGGGTGTGCAGGGGTAATGGTTAACTCTCATTTTATTCACTTCCCCACCCACGGCAATACCACTCTCCCACAAACCCGTCCTTGCCCATGACTCCCAAAGACTATACCATTCTTCTGACCCCGTTGCACAACTGGTAACTCCTTCCTGTTCTTTCCGATGGCATTTAAACCCCAAAACCACCATCGACTGAGCTGCTGGGGCCTCGTTACCATAGCGACGAGCTGCACAAGTATGTTGCCCAACGCTCCCCCACAGCTGGCATCTGAAAGGTCAGCCTTAATGGACGGCTCTGTTTATCTCATAGGTTGTTTATGTTGATGCTGTTGCTTGTTTATAGAAATGCTTCGGGTTTTGGTGTGAGAGGCACTTACATACGTCCCACTCAGCGGCATATTGCATTGTGGGAGAAAACAGCAGCGTTACGCCTCATGAGTATATAGTACATATGTCCGACCACTTCATGTTTATTCTGCAGAAATGTACATTTCAGTTCAGTTCAGTTCAGTTTATTCGATTAGCATTTAAAGACCACGCACAACAAATATATCATAGATCCAAATATCACATAATGGTTGAAGCTAATTAAAGGGCGTAGGCTGAAGCTTATGCTTATTTTGCCGACCCGTTTTGCAAAAAATAAAATTAAATTAAGCAAATAAATAAATATATTTAAACTTAATCAACTTAATCAACTTAATTACATGGTCTGAGTAACACTATAAGTTTTCTTAATGGAGAAAAGATATACATATTCAAAAAATATTATAGTAGTAAAAATAATCCAATGAAATCCTTAGCAATATTACAACCAAACACAACCCAAGTTCCAATATTTTGTTGTTGTTTTCTTCACATTTGATTTACATATTTTCTTATTACTTTGGTTTTAAACATGTTTTTAAATGAAGAAAGTGAATTACACATTTTTAATTCACTGTCACAACTATTCCATAAGTTAACACCTTTAACAGAAACACACCTCTGCTTGATACGAGTTCTTGTCTTCATTTTGTTTGAACATTTAAAGGCACCATATGTAACTTTAATGTTCTGATTCTGAAAAATATGGCTCCAGCCAAAGCGTGGACTTGCATTGAAATAATTAATCTATTTCATCTCTAACTCTTCAGAGTTCATTTAGTGGTTTGTTAGTAGTGGTTTCTCTGAAACACTGATAAATCAACAACAACATTGGTATCAGTTTTGATCAATAATAGTGTGACGAGATCAACAGTTAAGTTTCAGTTTCTCTTCTTTCTGTGTGCTCCTCTCACTCACTTTGCTCATGCGCACTCCACCCACACACAACTATGAGCGTTTGTACTCACAATTAAGGCACAACAACAGAGAGGTGCTTTGCTTGGTGTTATTTTACACCTTAATATCAAAATACTACACGCTGTAATGTCTCCAGAAAACAAACAAGGTTCTGTAGCAACATCACAAACATATTTCAAGCGTCTAATCATAAATAAATTCACGGAAACTGAATATATGTAGCTAAATAAAGATATAAATGTCATATATACATTGCCTCACAAATTTATTCGACCACAGAAACCACTTTTAAGTTGTCACCACTGCCCGATATAATAAGTATATTGTTGATTTCTTAATTTATTTTTGTCTCTATGATGGTTAATCTACAAACATGTGTAAGCTCTTTGATAAAATATCTTTAATGCTGAAATACAATAATTGTTGTTATCCAAGAATGTAAGAAGAATCACAGCAAATTATTATTTTATGATTGACAAAGTAGTTTTTTACTTTCATTCACAGAGAGAAACACTAGTTTGAGAAGCTGTGTGTTACTCTTGAGTCATTTCAACAAGATGCTTTTCAATGTAAAAAAAAAAAAAGTATCAATATCAGTATTGATACCTGCATTACTGGCCTTCTTTTACAAAGTATTGATACCAAATTTTGCTGTACTGCACACCAAAAATGTAAAGGGCAGTTATCTTGAATAAATAAGACGTCAACACATGACTTACTTTGATTGATTTAGACTTGATGTATAAGAAAGTTAACTCAAAATCTTCATGTAGTTGTTTGAAATAATTCATGTCTTTCATTTCAAGTTCTTAAGTTTGGAAAAGAGGAATTTCAGCTTCAGAAACTGTTAGGTTACCATCCACAAAGGCATTCTGGGTATAATTTGAAAGATGTAGCTCTACTAAACAGCTGGGAGGGGCTGAGGTGATCGTCAAGTCAACATACATTAATGATGAATCAGGACATAGGATTTCAAGTTGAAATATATTTTGTAGTTGAGTTGATGCCAACGTATAATTAAGTGTTATCACAGCAACTTCACTAATCTTTGGTTATATTGACGCAGTATAACGAGCTAGAATAAGAAATATGCAAAAGTGCATTTCACAGTGCACCATAAGTCACAGTCAGTTCATTAAAAACTGTTTCTACAACCTGTGAAACAGGGACATGCCCTCAGGGAGCTGACCCCGCACAGGTGAGCTAAAAGATTAGCTTCTACGTCTTTCCTTCGCCGCTCGAGCCTCCTCATCTCTTCTCCAGCCTCAGGAGAGACGAGCCATTGGCCTCGATCTACCTCAGAACCAAACGGGTCCTGCTTTGGCCCACTTTCCTCCGCTCTAAAATAAGAGCTCGCAGGACTGAGCCAGAAAAGAAATGTCTGGATTTGTCCTCTACAGAAAAAAAAAAAAAAAAAAAAACGAGACTTCAAAGCTGAGTCAGCTACAAGATGTTTCTGCGGCGAAGGAGATAAAGATTGTACTGCATGTTCAGATAAGAGAGAGGGGACTCCTGTTCAGAGAGTAACAGAAACAACTCAGATTATTGTTATTAACAGCAACATTTAACGAAATGTCAAGGGCCTTTTGCTGCTGCTGAGTTACTGAGGAGTGACTTTGTGTCAAGATGAGAGGAGACTCTTATCTCATGAGGAAACCCAGAGAGGGAAATGTCACAACTATTTCTTAAACACAGTGGCACAAAAACTGCTTGGGAAGTGATGAAAAATGACACAGCAGATCAAGAAGGTGATGCAAAGAGAATATGAGACAAAGCATCAACGTGTTAAAGGGACATTTCTTGTTTCTTGCTCACCATCTCCACTTGTCGAGGGTCCAGGTTGGTGGGTGCAGAGGCCGGAACAGCAAAGTGGATCTTCTTCCTCTCCTTGGCCTCCCCCTCGACCTCAGTCGGCTCCATGGCTCTGGATCCTGGAGGACTGACTCCCAGCAGAAAGGAGAGGTCACTGCCAAAGATCACGACAACCCTGGTGGAGGAACCTCCCACTCCTGAAGACTCCTGCCTGACTCCTTCACACCTTCACAGCGAACAGATCTTCTCCTTCTCCCCTCTGTCCTCTTTCCCTCAGCAGGAGTTCCCAATATTATCCTCTTTCTCTCTCTTTACTCCTCCTTCTCTCACAACCTGAGCAGCTGGAGTGAATGAGGCAAGTGCTCAGATCTGTGAGGGAGAGATGTGGGTGGGTGCAAACGGGAGGGGAGGGACTGGGGTCCAAAAGAAGGAGGGGACATCGTGTTGGAGGGGAGGAGCTTAGGCAGAGGGGAGGAGAGGAGAGAGGATGTAACAGGGGCTGTTTTTCTATCTATCTAAGCTGAGGTTGATTTGTAATCAGAAAAAAAAATAATAATCCCATCACATCAGCTGAGCCTCTTTTGGCCTCTATTTGTGAATGAGAGATTTAAGCTGGGAGAGCGAGGGAGCAGGGAGTGAAGGAGGGATAAACAAGAGGAGGGGGATGTACACAGGATCCAGCAGATAAACCCATCAGATTGACATCACAAGATTCAGTAATCTGAGTGAAATGTGAGGAGGCACAAAGGTTTTTCAATGAACACAACATCCCCCCCAGACTGTTCATTCATTCATTCATCATCAGTACGGAGACAAATCCCATTGAGATGTTTGTTCCATCTGCAAACAGCATCTAACATCTTGTTACAGACTTCAATCATGAGCAATAAAAGTGTTAAAGAAGGAAATATGTGTCAGAGCGTTTGAGTTTTAAACTGTGCACAAGGTTTGTCGATGCAGGAAATAGTGGAAGAAGTGCAGTTCAAGAGCTATTTTCAGGGCCTTGCTGTTATTTCACTGGCATGGCAGAGGGATTTGGACGGTGAAGAGAAGTGGATTTGGCCTCAGGGCAGAGTTGAGCTTTGGCATGGGCAGAGGAGAGCGAGGAGGAGGAGGAGGAGGAAGAGAAGGAGGAGGAGTGAGGCGGCTGCAGGGGCTGGTGGGAGAGAGGTCAAGGTGTTTCTGCTGCTGGGGGAACGCCGCTGTCCTCTACAGCAGCGGTTCACAACCTTTTTGAGTTGCGACTCCAAATATCTGGGACTCCCAGATGCAAAAATCAACACAAACAAATTATAATCTTAACAAAAAAGTGGGTGAGAAAAAAAGCTCATGTTTCATTTGTATGTTTATGTTTCTGAACGTGAAAAAGAACAAGTCAACATTTTTGTGTAAGAACTTTTTTGGAGTCTTTCAAAATCAAATCCAGCAGAAATACAGTTTGTTCATTTCACAAGTCAAAAAATCTGCAAGTGGAGTAAGAAAAATTTGCTCGTCAAGTTACTTGAAATGCAAATAATGCTATTTTTCTTACTCCATTTTTTAAAATTGTTACAAGCAATTCAGATTTCATTTTTGTCTCTTAAGAACTTGAAATAAGAGGAGATAAAAAGGCATTTTTTTTTACTAAAAATAAGACAAACACTTGCTCAAATTTCAGTTTTTGCAGTGCTGAGAGAGTTCATTCAACAATTGCTCATTGATCTCATTCAGGAAAAACATTACAGTTCAGGTTTAAGAAACTTAGCTGATACAACAAATTTTGGGAAAATAATGAAGCAGAAAACAACTTAAACAACCCTGCCTGAAGTTTTGTAGTTTAATATTAGTCAGAATTTTCCCAAAATGACTTGGCGACCCCGCAGAAATCATCTCGCGACCCCAAATGGGGTCCCAACCCTGAGGTTGAGCAACACTGCTCTACAGAAACATGTTTAACAGTCGACTGAGTGTTTTTCCTGCCGCTAAAAGAAAGCCCAGTGTGTCACAGTGTGTTGTTTATTCACCGTTTCCTGGAAAACACTCCTGCAGGTAACAGGTCAATGTCACATCTCTTCATTTAAATAAATCAAATCTGAAACAAAGATTCCGTTAAAAATAAGAAAACACACCGAAGAGTTGCTTTTTCAGTCACCTGTTGCTTCAACAAAGCTTCACAATCCACCACTTTTCTGTTCTGCATCCAAACAAATAAAACACAGATTTAGGACAGGATATCTCATACGCACAAACATTCCCTACAACTCTTTGATTCGAGGCGTCTGTGTAAGAAAAGACGTTGTTTCAGCGCGATGGCGAAGAGCTGGTAAGCTGCTTTCAGGTCAGCGCTCGAAGCAGTGAAGACCAGATGAGCCCTTTCTGGATAGACTCCTTAGAAAAAACACTTGGTTCATAAAAGATAAAAAGAAAACTCCTGATATCTCAGGCTGCTGTGACGTTCTTGGAAGAATACTGACGGCAGATTGTGAAGAAATCTAAGAACAGGGAATGTTACGGCTTCAAAGATGCTCCACCCATTGAACAATAAATAAAACACCTTTGAAAAATGTTTCTTAAGGCGCAAAAGTACTAAATGAGTGACTATTAACTACGCAAGACATTATACATATATTCAGTTAAATTGTTTTTAGTATTTAGCTTCAAAGCTGGCACGAATGCAACACATCAAATTAAACTGGAGAAACAGCTGCTTGAGCTTTTGTAAGTGAAAAAATTGTACGAACGACACTGCACTGCATCATCACCACTGTTCATTTCTGATTGGTCGAACCGAGAGTGTTACAACCATCCCCGGTCTCCCCGACTGACACAAATAACATGGAGTTTAACCCTTTAAAGCCAAACATATCAAACTTGATACATAAGTTCAAAGACATCTATGTCATCAAAATGATAAATATTTTCTATAAAAACCTGTTAATAATGTTTTTCAAAACATATTCTACCACCTTGAGGATGAAGTTGTATTTTGGCCCTTTTCAAAATCTCAAGAAATCATCCACTGACATATTTTCAGAAGAAGTTGCATCAAGAATAACATCAAAATAGTTACTTTTCATTTTTAAATGAGTGTTTTCTGCAAGAAATAAAAGCGGATTTACTACAAAACTCTAAAAAATAGAACGTAAAATTGCCCAGTGTGTCAAATGTGAGACAAGAAGTACATCATGAATTAGATAATAACACAATAATTTTTTGTAGATTTTGTTAAAAGGGTAAATAAACAACTCAGTTTCAAAAAATTTGAATTGTCTGACCGTTTTTTGATAGATTGGGCTTCACAGGGTTAAAGTAAAAGGTCATAAAAACACCTTATGATGCAAAGTTTGTCCAAAGTTTATTAGAATTTGAGGATATCCGTCCAGGCACACAGCATCTAATTTTCTACTCGTGATGTTTCTCACAAAAACAAACTTCACCGTGTCTGGATTACACCACACGAACACCAGATTCAGGGCAGTAAATCAGTTTTCATTCCCTAATTCAGACACTACAGCCTCTTTCCTGTGTGGATCCAACAATGTTTACTCTCTGCAGGTCTCGCTCTGCCATGTCAGCTCATCATCGCCAGCTTTACAATATCAGCTGGAGCTCTGCTGAGATTAAAATAAGGAGCTTATCGGAAATGTGTGCCATAGAAAGAGAGAAAATTCAGAGAAAATGTCAGAAATTAAGAATGAAAATGTGTTTTAATGGACTGTATGGGGAGAGAAACTGTCAGGTAAGCATTGTGAAATCCTCCAGCAGTCTGTCACATTAACAGAATTACTCCACATGCTGACACGCTGACAGGGAGAACTAATTGCTCTAATTGGAAAGCGCACAGATATTCTCCGGTATATGAAATCATCTGAGCATAAATGGATTAACAGAGGAAATCAGCTCAAAGAAAAATGTCTGGATGCTGTCGCTTTCTTTCCTGTGCTGAAATCATTCCAGTGTCCTGTGATGCTGCGACTTTAATCCATTTGTGAACGTTCGATCGGTTGCTTTCATGTGATTGTGTAACATATGGCGTTTGAAGGGTTTTAATAACACAGGCAGCGTCTCAGATTGTTCTCTTGTCTTACTCTGCTGTTTGTGTTTACAGTCAGTGATTAAACTCATCACACTTCACAGTCAGCATCAAACCACACACACACAAACACACACATCAACAACCCCAATTCCAATGAAGTTGAGACATAAAACATAAATAAAAATGGAAAACAATAATATGCAAATTCTTCTTAACCTAAATTCAACACTAAAAATACAAAATATTTACTGTTCAAATTGATAAAATGGACTGCTTTTTTCAACGTTTCCCTCTGTGTTACGTCACCTTTCTTTTGAACAACACTCAGCTGCACTCTTCTACTACGGAGGGTGCGACAACATTGTCCTCGTCTTACACAGAACCAAAGTAGCAGAACGACTTTATTAGTCCCTGCAGGGACTTTTTCTGTTTCACAGAACCTACCGTCGTCTACAACGAGGTTTTGGACAAACATGGAAAGTCGTAATTACGACGGAAGTGTCTATGACCCTGTCAATGGGTACATGCCATGGGCACTAACACACCCCTATACCATCACAGATGCTGCTTTTGAACTTTGCGCTGAGAACAATCTGGATTGTCCTTTTCCTCTTTGGCCCGGAGGACACCACGTCCATGATTTCCAAAAAGAGTTCTGCAGCGTTTGTGTGTTGTTGATGTCTGACTTTGTCTTTGCATGGTAGAGTTTGAACTGTCACTTGTAGATGAAGTGATGAACTGTGTTAACTGACAATGGTTTTCTGAAGTGTTCCTGAGCCCACGTGCTAACATCCTTTACACAATGATGTGGGTTTTTAATGCAGCGCCGCCTGAGGGGTCAAAGGTCACGGCCATTCAATGTTGGTTTTGGGCCTTGCTGCTTAATTGCAGAGATTTCTCCAGATTCTCTGAGTCTTTTGATGATATTATGGACTGTAGATGATGAAATCCATCAATTCCTGCAGTTGGACGTTGAGAAATATTGTTCTTCAACTGTTGGACTATTTGCTCACGCAGTTGTTGACAAAGTGGTGAACCTGGCTCCATCTTTGCTTGTGAAGGACTGAGCCTTTTGGGGATGCTCCTATTCCCAATCATGACACTCACCTGTTTCAAAACAGCTGTTTTTTCAGCATTCATCAACTTTACCAGTCTTTTGTTGAACCTGTCACATAAAAAAATAAATGAAGTTTAAACCATTTATTCTGTTTTTATGTTTCACACAGCGTCGCAACTTCATCGGAATTGAGGTTCTACATTTACTGAGCTGCTGTGTTTTTGTTTTTAAAGCATTAAATCATACAGCCTGAGAGCACTAAACAGATAACAGCTCGGCAACGAGGAGCAGGGACATGCTGTACAAAATGTGTGACATTTGCACTGTACACACTCACGCACACACACACACACACACACACACACACACACACACGCTGGAGAGTCTCCAGGACAGCTCCAAAGACAGATTAGGAATAGGGTGTAATTCTATCCACTCCTCAAGCAGGCATCTTTTCATCATGTGACAGTCAGAGAAGGAAACACTCACAGACCCTTCCCTGTTATTCACAGGCCTCTCAGACCCCCTGCTGATCTGATTCAACCTACTTCTGACACCCAAGTGCATTCTGGGTGCATATCCAGAGCGAGCTGCATCTCAACCTTTAAGAAAAAAACCACAGACGTCGCTGAAAGTCGACTTTCTTTCATGCAGCTTGGTTCTCTTCACAGGCTCTAATAAGCTGATACCATCAGGGGGATTTGACGGACGGACATTAGTGTAAAAGGTGAGATTTTCTGTTAATCACAGAGAGGCTTTGTGCTGGGAGAGCAGGTGTCCAGGTAATTCACAGAGAGGTTATATAACGTGCCATCACACAATGAACAGGTAAGGCCTCATCATCAGAGCGCGTTCACCTGCAGCAGCTGCTCACAGAGGAGTGTGCAGTAGCTCCACCTGCTGGTGCATCAGAGGAAATTCAACCATTTGTTTGTGTCTTTTGAAGCACGAAGATGTGTGTCTTATTCTTTGCATCCTGTTCTTCTGTTTATGGAAATGAGGGTTATTTTTTTTACATTCAGATTTCCTCTGTAGAAGATTCGTCCCAAAACCATGCACTGAGAGCTGTTCACGACTACAAAGAAAGAAAAACAGAAGGACAAAGAAGGGATTACCTCCTCAGCTTGTTATCTTTGAGTTGTCAGATGCCAGGGAGCCAATATCCATCCGGTATGTGTTGGGACAACACAAGAGAACAGAGGGCATGATGGGACGATCACGGAGCAGAGAAAGGGAGAGGAAAAGAGCAACCGGAGTAAAAATTTAAAAAAGCATATTCTGTTCTCATATTCTGAAAATTAAAAAAATGCACATACAGTGCAGTTTTGGTTCTCAAGGGGACACTTTTAATGTGTTTTGGCTCCCAGGATGTCAGTTTATCAAGTTTTGGGGCTGGTAAGTGCGGTTTGCCAACTTATGGGGCTCTCAGTTGTGTATTTTGGCTTCCAAGAAGGCACTTTAGCGTGTGTTTTGGTTCCTGGGAGGTCAGTTTATCATGTTTGAACATGCTAAAGTGGCAGGTTAGTGTAGTTCATCAACCAGGTGAGCACTTTAGCGTGTTTAGGCTCCCACTTAAGCCAGATTTGCACCATAGATGGCCCCTGAGAGGACACCTGACATAGTTTGGCTCCCAAGAAGCACTCAAGCCCATGTTCTGGTTGCAAGGAGGGCAGTTTATCATGTCTACCAGCCAAAGAGGCAGTTGAGAGAGGTTCACCAACCAGGAGGGCACTTAGGCACGTATTGGTTTGGCGCCAAGGACAGCTCTTCAGCAAGTGTCAAGCTCCTGAGAAGGCACTTTAGCATGCATTTTGGCTCCTAAAAGGTCAGTTTATCATGTTTTACCAGTAGGGCATTTCAGTGTGTGCTTTGGCTCCCAAAAGGTACTTTTGCACAAGTTTTGCCCACAAAACGGTACAGAAGCAAGGTTTCGGCTTCTGAGAGGGCACTTTGGATGTGTTTTGGCTCACACTTTAGCACAAGTCTGGCACCCAGGAAAGCCCTTAAACCATGATGTGTCTCCCAAGAGGACACTCAAGCGTGTTTTGGCTCCCAGGAAGCCAGTGTATCATTTATTCAACAGCCAAAAGGGCAGATAAGAGTTCCACGCCAACCAGGGGAGCACTTCAGAAAATGTTTTGCTCCCAAGAAGATACCACTACTTTTGGGCCCTTTGTTTTTCCAACTGAGACAATTTGGCCTCAAGGATTGGCAACCCCCCTGCCCCCCATGTGTGCATACCACTGGTTAAAGATCAATTTATGACTGCAAAATTGATGTAATCTGGTAAGATGTGGATATTATGCGTATATATTCTAGTTTCACTTCGTAAACCTGCAGTTTAAGAAGTGAAAGTTTTTTTTTAACTGCCGTTCGTACATGTCTTAATGGTTAGGTGGTCGATAAACTAAGAAATTGTTAATTCTTGGTATTGTTTTTATGTGACGTTGACTGTATGGCCAACTATGAAACATCATGTGCTGCTGTCTTGGCCAGGAGTCCCTTGTAAAAGAGATTTTTTTATATCTCAATGGGAAAACTCCTGGTAAAATAAAGGTTAAAAAAAATAAATAAATAAAAAGTTTGCTGTGTTTTCTTTTTGCAGGGTTAGTTCTGTAAAAGTTTCTTCCAGAACTCTTAAACAGTGAAAAACTCTGCCCTAAAAACACTCTTTGTCACAGTACAATTACTATTCTGTTTCTCATGAGCGACTAATTGGTGAGTTATTAAAATATAAAATATGTTGTAGCTCTCCCTCTTTGCATTTCTGTCTGCTTACTCTCAGGACTGAGAGACAACAAATATACTGCTGCAGTTGAGCGGCTCCTGCAAAAAAAAGTGTTTAAATCGCCTCAAAAAGAAATGCATTACCTCTGAAATGTCATCAAATTTAGTTTAACATAAGTTTTTATTTGCAAATGTTGAATTTTAACACTTTTCCACCACTTTAAATATCATATATTATCAGGTTCAAGCCCCTGCAAACACCATCTTGACACTAAACATATGGACGTGATGGAAGTTATAATCCTGAATCCCTCCAGTAGGTGGCAGCCTTCTGTCACTCTAAACACACTCATCCTTCTTGTTTTCCAAATGGGAGTTGGAGTCAAAACTGAGGCTGCATTCAGGATGAAAGAAAATTTCAAACAAGAGCAAATGTTTTAAAAGTTGTTCCAACAGATATGCAGCACGTAAACAACGGAGAAGCTGCAAAATGTGAGTTTTTCTAAAAGACTGGAGCTGAAGACGGTGAAAGTGCGAGTTTCCCGTGGAGCAAGAATGAGTGAAAGATGGTGTCAAGCTTTGATTTCAGATCCGTGTGAATTTTGAAAAGAAGAGAAGACGTTGAGAGGGAAGACTGACACGACAAAGGACAACAGACGTTTGATTGTTTGTGTAAGTGATAATATATGTGTGTGTGGGTGTGTGTGTGTGTGGGTGTGTGAGAGAAAGTGTTGTGGGGTGCTGGAGATGTAGCAGGTGGGAGACATGGTGGAGGCAGAGACGTAGGAGGACGTGGCAGTGGGGCAGTGATTTAATTAGCACCCTCTACCCCCTCCAGCCCTTCACTCATAGCATCAATAATGCATGGCCCCTTGTTTCCACTGCCATAATTAATCCTCTCTTACTATAATTAAAAGCCAAAAATCCCACAAGATGGTTCAGCTTGGCCAGGCACGGGTTGGGTTGGCACGGGAACTGATGAAAAACTCCAGAGCTTCACACACACTCAGATCCACAGACAGACAGACANTTTCTGAAGTGTTCCTGAGCCCACGTGCTAATATCCTTTACACAATGATGTGGGTTTTTAATGCAGCGCCGCCTGAGGGGTCAAAGGTCACGGCCATTCAATGTTGGTTTTGGGCCTTGCTGCTTACGTGCAGAGATTTCTCCAGATTCTCTGAATCTTTTGATGATATTATGGACTGTAGATGATGAAATCCATCAATTCCTGCAGTTGGACGTTGAGAAACATTGTTCTTAAACTGTTGGACTATTTGCTCATGCAGTTGTTGACAAAGTGGTGAACCTGGCTCCATCTTTGCTTGTGAAGGACTGAGCCTTTTGGGGATGCTCCTATTCCCAATCATGACACTCACCTGTTTCCAAACAGCTGTTTTTTCATCATTCATCAACTTTACCAGTCTTTTGTTGAACCTGTCCCATAAAAAATAAATGAAGGTTAAACCATTTATTCTGTTTTTATGTTTCACACAGCGTCCCAACTTCATCGGAATTGAGGTTCTACATTTACTGAGCTGCTGTGTTTTTGTTTTTAAAGCATTAAATCATACAGCCTGAGAGCACTAAACAGATAACAGCTCGGCAACGAGGAGCAGGGACATGCTGTACAAAATGTGTGACATTTGCACTGTACACACTCACACACACACACTCACACACACACACACACACACACACACACACACACACACACACACATGCTGGAGAGTCTCCAGGACAGCTCCAAAGACAGATTAGGAATAGGGTGTAATTCTATCCACTCCTCAAGCAGGCATCTTTTCATCATGTGACAGTCAGAGAAGGAAACACTCATAGACCCTTCCCTGTTATTCACAGGCCTCTCAGACCCCCTGCTGATCTGATTCAACCTACTTCTGACACCCAAGTGCATTCTGGGTGCATATCCAGAGCGAGCTGCATCTCAACCTTTAAGAAAAAAACCACAGACGTCGCTGAAAGTCGACTTTCTTTCATGCAGCTTGATTCTCTTCACAGGCTCTAATAAGCTGATACCATCAGGGGGATTTGGGGGACGGACATTAGTGTAAAAGGTGAGATTTTCTGTTAATCACAGAGAGGCTTTGTGCTGGGAGAGCAGGTGTCCAGGTAATTCACAGAGAGGTTATATAACGTGCTATCACACAATGAACAGGTAAGGCCTCATCATCAGAGCGCGTTCACCTGCAGCAGCTGCTCACAGCGGAGTGTGCACTAGCTCCACCTGCTGGTGCATCAGAGGAAATTCAACCATTTGTTAGTGTCTTTTGAAGCACGAAGATGTGTGTCTTATTCTTTGCATCCAGTTCTTCTGTTTATGGAAATGAGGGTTATTTTTTTTACATTCAGATTTCCTCTGTAGAAGATTCGTCCCAAAACCATGCACTGAGAGCTGTTCACGACTACAAAGAAAGAAAAACAGAAGGACAAAGAAGGGATTACCCCCTCAGCTTGTTATCTTTGAGTTGTCAGATGCCAGGGAGCCAATATCCATCCGGTATGTGTTGGGACAACACAAGAGAACAGAGGGCTTGATGGGACGATCACGGAGCAGAGAAAGGGAGAGGAAAAGCTCAACTGGAGTAAAAATTTAAAAAAGCATATTCTGTTCTCATATTCTGAAAATTAAAAAAATGCACATACAGTGCAGTTTTGGTTCTCAAGGGGACACTTTTAATGTGTTTTGGCCCCCAGGAGGTCAGTTTATCAAGTTTTGGGGCTGATAAGTGCGGTTTGCCAACTTATGGGGCTCTCAGTTGTGTATTTTGGCTTCCAAGAAAGCACTTTAGCGTGTGTTTTGGTTCCTGGGAGGTCAGTTTATCATGTTTGAACATGCTAAAGTGGCAGGTTAGTGTAGTTCATCAACCAGGTGAGCACTTTTGCGTGTTTAGGCTCCCACTTAAGCCAGATTTGCACCATAGATGGCACCCTGGCAAGCAGATGGCCCCTGAGAGGACACCTGACATAGTTTGGCTCCCAAGAAGCACTCAAGCCCATGTTCTGGTTGCAAGGAGGGCAGTTTATCATGTCTACCAGCCAAAGAGGCTGAGAGAGGTTCACCAACCAGGAGGGCACTTAGGCACGTATTGGTTTGGCGCCAAGGACAGCTCTTCAGCAAGTGTCAAGCTCCTGAGAAGGCACTTTAGCATGCATTCTGGCTCCTAAAAGGTCAGTTTATCATGTTTTAACCAGCCAAAGGTGCACTCCGGCTGGTTAAAACATGCAGTTTTACCAGTAGGGCATTTCAGTGTGTGCTTTGGCTCCCAAAAGGTACTTTTGCACAAGTTTTGCCCACAAAACAGTAGAGAAGCAACGTTTCGGCTTCTGAGAGGGCACTTTGGATGTGTTTTGGCTCTCAAGAAGACACTTTAGCACAAGTCTGGCTCCCAGGAAAGCCCTTAAACCATGATGTGTTTCCCAAGAGGACACTCAAGCGTGTTTTGGCTCCCAGGAAGCCAGTGTATCATTTATTAAACAGCCAAAAGGGCAGATAAGAGTTCCACGCCAACCAGGAGAGCACTTCAGAAAATGTTTACCACTACTTTCGGGCCCTTTTCCAACTGAGACAATTTGGCATGTGTTTTTCAACAATTTGGCCTCAAAGAGTGGCAACCCCCCTGCCCCCCATGTGTGCATACCACTGGTTAAAGATCAATTTATGACTGCAAAATTGATGTAATCTGGTAAGATGTGGATATTATGCGTATATATTCTAGTTTCACTTCTTAATCCTGCAGTTTAAGAAGTGAAAGTTTTTATTTAACTGCCGTTCGTACATGTCTTAATGGTTAGGTGGTGGATAAACTAAGAAATTGTTCATTCTTGGTATTGTTTTTATGTGACGTTGACTGTATGGCCGACTATGAAACATCATGTGCTGCTGTCTTGGCCAGGACTCCCTTGTAAAAGAGATTTTTTTATATCTCAGTGGGAGAACTCTTGGTAAAATAAAGGTTAAAAAAAATAAAATAAAAATAAAAAGTTTGCTGTGTTTTCTTTTTGCAGGGTTAGTTCTGTAAAAGTTTCTTCCAGAACTCTTAAACACTAAAAACACTCTTCGTCACAGTACAATTACTATTCTGTTTCTCATGAGCGACTAATTGGTCAATTATTACAATATAAAATATGTTGTTGCTTTCCCTCTTTGCATTTCTGTCTGCTTACTCTCAGGACTGAGAGACAACAAATATACCGCTGCAGTTAAGCGGCTCCTGCAAAAAAAAAGTGTTTAAATCGCCTCAAAAAGAAATGCATTACCTCTGAAATGTCATCAAATTTAGTTTAACATAAGTTTTGTTTGGCAAATGTTGAATTTTAACACTTTTCCACCACTTTAAATATCATATATTATCAGGTTCAAGCCCCTGCAAACACCATCTTGACACTAAACATATGGACGTGATGGAAGTTATAATCCTGAATCCCTCCAGTAGGTGGCAGCCTTCTGTCACTCTAAACACACTCATCCTTCTTGTTTTCCAAATGAGAGTTGGAGTCAAAACTGAGGCTGCATTCAGGATGAAAGAAAATTTCAAACAAGAGAAAATGTTTTAAAAGTTGTTCCAACAGATATGCAGCACGTAAACAATGGAGAAGCTGCAAAATGTGAGTTTCTCTAAAAGATTGGAGCTGAAGACGGTGAAAGTGCGAGTTTCCCGTGGAGCAAGAATGAGTGAAAGATGGTGTCAAGCTTTGATTTCAGATCCGTGTGAATTTTGAAAAGAAGAGAAGACGTTGAGAGGGAAGACTGACACGACAAAGGACACCAGACGTTTGATTGTTTGTGTAAGTGATAATATATGTGTGTGTGTGTGTGTGTGTGTGGGTGTGTGAGAGAAAGTGTTGTGGGGTGCTGGAGATGTAGCAGGTGGGAGACATGGTGGAGGCAGAGACGTAGGAGGACGTGGCAGTGGGGCAGTGATTTAATTAGCACCCTCTACCCCCTCCAGCCCTTCACTCATAGCATCAATAATGCATGGCCCCTTGTTTCCACTGCCATAATTAATCCTCTCTTACTATAATTAAAAGCCAAAAATCCCACAAGATGGTTCAGCTTGGCCAGGCACGGGTTGGGTTGGCACGGGAACTGATGAAAAACTCCAGAGCTTCACACACACTCAGATCCACAGACAGACAGACAGACATGTTGACGGAGAGATCAATAGTCAGCTCGAGCCGAGTGAATGAGGCCTGAAGAAGAAACGCACAGAGGGTGTGACAGGCGGAGGAATGAAATGAATGAGCTGGTGACGTGAGCCTCTCCTTAAAAATATGCTTTTGTGCATCGTGTTTGTGAATGAGTGAGGGAGCCAAACGCAAATCTACCAACCTTCATCCTGCTCCCTTTAAAGAAGGATGGATGTACACACACATAAACACACACATACTTACACAGGCTCCCAGATGAGGTTTGTTTCTGCTGCAGCCAAACCAGACGAGAGGGAGGGGAGGAGCTTTCTGATGCTGCAATTAGGACCACACTGTCTGGGCAAGCAAACAAGAATGAATATTTCAGTCCGGAGATCTCTTTGGGTACCTATGGTGGGGGCCTGGCACACCTACAGGCACGAGGAAACACACACACACACACACACCCACTAGGAGATACACAACTTAACCATGGCTGCCAGAATTATTCACCTCCCAATCACAGATGCCACAATTATCACATCAGTATCACTGCGCGAACCATGCCAACTGTTATGCTCATTGAACTATTGTACAAGGCTTACAATATCTGTATAAATATGCATCAGCAGGAGCAGAGCTGACAGTTCTGCCTATGTGGAAAAAAAGGTGCAAGGAGCATCCAGGCTTTGGAAACACGCCAGGAGACGACAGAGCAGAGGTCAGACCTGGAATGCAACCTGAGTGTCGTCTCCTCTCTCGCTTCTCTCGCGTTTCTTTTCTAAGATTCAGAGTCCTCCTTTCACTCACTCCTCTTCTTTCTCATCCTCCTCACGAGTCGACACACACACACACACACACATACACAGAGGGATTCGTACAATGGGAGCGCTCCCTCTGGTGTGTGGGTTCATTGTCGATGCTCCACGCCGTCCTCGGCCCCATCTCCACTTGATTTATCGCTCTAAAATACCACTGCACTAATTAGTCAAGTAATTAATTAATAGGCATTTGCATTTGTGCATATGCAATTAGGGGGCTGGAGAGATGAGAGTGCAGATGGGGTCCGGGAGTCTAGTGGGGGTGGGTGTGTGTGTGTATGCAAGAGTGCATGTGTGCTGTATTTCATATTAGTGCCAGCAGAAGTATGCACTTCTTCTAGAAAGACAAGTGAAGTGCAGGTCATCACCTCGTGTCTGACAGGGAGCGAGGAGGGAGGAGGGAGGAGGGGTAAAGGTACGGAGGTGTGGCTGCATGACTTTGGAAAGATGTTCGGAGTCATGAGGAAAAAAGAAATGATGGAGACTTTCCCGTGCTTTCTTTTTTTTGCATTTTGATTATTGAGCTTATGAGGAAGCACAGCAGGTGGCCCTTACTTAAGACTAATCCGCATACAAACAGGATGCAAAGTCGTTGTAAAATATTCTAATTCCAAACAAGCTCTCCTCTGGAGTTTCAATATCAGATCAAAGCCCCTCCTGATTGGAGTTGCCTGCAGCCAGTCGCTGGCTAAAGCCATGCTGTTGACATTTAGCTTTTATTTTGGCAAGGTGACCTGAAGGTTGTTTGGGACTTGTTGAGGAGCGTGAGGCCCCTCCCGCGGCCACAGACCTTGCGTCCCCCCCTCTTTAGTGCAGCTGAGGAAGGATAGGGCACCGATTTGGCTGGAGTGAAGCTGGATGCCCCTCTGCCATCCCCACTCCCCCCCTCCCTCCCTCGCTCTGCAGTCACACACAAGCACTCTGTAACAATCACCCCACCGTGGTTTGGGCCGGTGCCAGGTTAGATTCCCTTCATCCCAGAAGGGATGGAGCACATTAGTGAATGTGCGGCACCACAGCTCCCCAGCCACAGCTGCCACACTACCGTTGACCCCTGGGATGACCCCGCAGGCCCCCAAACGCCGCCCGAACGGAGATGAGGGCAATCCAAGCCCAAGGACATGATGAGCTTCTATCAGCTCTTTCTCGGCCTCCAGGTCCCCGTCCCCTCAGTGCGGTGGGCGTGTTCGAGCCAAGTTGGACTTGGTGGTCATCGAGCTAATTTCTCCCACATTAACTCCACTAATGTCTGCTAAATAGAGAGATCTCTGATCTGGGATGGACACAATGCAGTGAGGCAGACACACTGAAGGGACCGAGATGCTGATGGGGAGGATGAGGAATTCTTGCATTTACGCCACGATATGCCAACACGCTACCCCCTGATTCTTGGGCACCTCTGCCAGCTCGTAGCTCCTCCTGCTACAACCCCCTTCCTCCTCATTTTTCATACATCCCTAGTGGCTCCGCACACCTGGGTCTCAGCTGCTCGCTCACTGTGTCTCTATGTCTCTTTCTCTCTTCGCTGCAGGCGCCCCTCACTCAGCATCGCACGCTGTAAACACCCGCAGCAGCTCTGGCAAACCTCACAAATTCAGGCCACCAGTAGAGATGGTTATCGAGAACCAGTTCCTGTTATGAATCAATAAAAATGGTTCAATCCATCGACATTAGTAGCCTTCAATGATTCTCTTATTGATTCTTAACCAGGGTGTCCATCACTAAATGTCTTAAATTCATCAAAAATGTCATAAGCTCTTCTTTACTCAAAGGTCTTGATGAGTTAATTAGGATGGACCTAACCTCCCAAAAAATGCAAAAAATGTATGATTCTGGTGCTTCCACTATGATGGCATGCTCGCAAGCTTTTAGCATTGACTAAAAACTGCAGCCCCTCCTGCTACTTTGCCCTACAAGCCTGAAATTTTCCAGCCATCACTATCATGTCTAGACCCACAAAAAACTCTCTTACCATCATCCTGAATTACAAACAGGAAGTTGAGAAATTTGGGTTACGTGTCAAATTTTCATGAATGTGTGTATTCGACACATTGATAATGAAAAGTTAATTAAGGATTGTTACAATGTCAATAGCCAAAATGATAACATTTTAACATACCATGATTTGTATGAAATGTTTTGTGCACATCTTTCATGCCAAGACAAAAATATATAATGGTATGGGGAAATCTGACTCAAACGTTTTTAAATTTCACATCAAAGTTGGCATTTTCATGCTTGCAGGGTACCCATTTCAACAAATTGTCCAACAGTTCTTTTTCTAATAATCTTCAAACTAGATATATCTATACTACACACATCAATGATGTAAAGTTATTGAAGAATTTTTCCTGACCCAAAGGGCGTGGCCATAAATGATCAAAATTGAAAATTTTGACGAATTAAAAATATGAAACTGACACAACTTCAGTTTTGAAACAGAATTTCAACTTTCATCACAGAAACATATCACAGTGACTCTTTGTGAACAATAATGAAAACTTAAAATCCTGATCTACTAAAAGGTGAAGCTCATGGCTGACTTCAGCTCAACTACGGCAAGCTCAAGGCTCCAAACAACTTCAAGTATTGCTACACTGCAAAAAACTGAAATCTTAGTGTTTGTCTTATATTTATTTTAAAAAAAAATCTCTTTTAAGTTTCTGATATGAGCCAAATTCATCAGACAAGTTCAGAACAATGTCTTATTTCAAATGATTTGAAGACAAAATTATGTCTGAATTGTTTGTAATAAGGGAGAAAAACTACCAATGGGGTAAGAAAGTTTTTTACCCGATTGGCAGATTTTGTTTTTGCTCATTACAAGCTATTCAGACGTCATTTTTGTCTTAGAATATCTTAAAATAAGACATGCTTCTGGACTTTTCTGTTGAATGTGGCTCATACCAAGACTAAAAGGACAATTCTGGTGAAAAATAAGACATAAGCATGTAATTATATTTCCATTTTTGCAATGTAGGTGGCCTACTTAAGACAAAAATTTACAACAAAACATAACATTAACTTCATCTAATGTGTGATCTCTACTGTTTTTTTTTCCATTTATGTCTGGAGATACCTAAATCCAGTGACCGATTTCATATTTATGTACTCATAAACTAAAATATTGTTGACAGAAGACCTGAAAAGCTACTTTTTGTCCACAGAACATTCACTGAAGGAATTGATTAGAGCATTGGTATCAATAAAATCTTGTCATTTTCCATCTGTAGTTCATAGTAACCATTTGATTCTCACACAAACATAAGAAAACAGCGTGCACGCTGCAGAACGCTCTGTTGAATTATCCTCTAATCTGACTTATTTGCAACTTTGGCAAGTGGGTCATCAGTGCCAGGTTTTGCCCTCAAGAGTGAGAAGAAATCACAATTGGTTTAAGTTGTCGTTCCTCTGAATACATTGATGCATAATTTGATCCAATTAGGTAAATAAATAAACAATATGCCTTCTGTTCCACGCTCTTAATGCACTTATAATGCATTCCCATCCCCCTTCCTCCACCCTGCTTCCAGATATGTGATGGAGGGTAAACCCTGCTACTATAAACCCACTTTATGTCCCTTTCAGTCGCTGGAGGGTTAATTGATGTATTTCTAGTCTAAGCTGCATGATTGTTTCTAAACCGATTACTGAGAAAAGAGGTTCTAATTAATTTACTTGATGACATGTGCAGATAATATTTCACAGAGAAGCTCATTGGCTCAGGCTTAACGTGGGGTCAAGGGTGTATTTGATGATGTTAATTAATTTAAATTGATGCCTCAAACAGGACAGAATCAACTTTTTCTGCATTTTCATCCCTGATATTTGGTGCTGGAGTTTTTGTTCACCTGTAGTGAAGCAGGTGAGAAAGTAAATTTAAAGGTTTGATTGAAAGAATAAGCCCACATCTAATCGTGAGAAATCTAAGATCGATTACGGTGATCAGCTGTGAGCATATTTAATTGATCAAAAATGGCGGAAATGTGTGAGATAACAGCCAATCAGAGCCCACCTTTTCCTGCACCACTTCTGTTTGTAAGTTGCCAGAGAAGTAAACAGAATGACCAAACTTGGAGTTAAACTTGGAACTAACTTGACTTTAAGTTACCCCCAGAAAATGACGCTATTGTGGAGGCGAAAAGTTGTTCAACGTCACGACATGGAGCAAAATAAATCGTATTTAACGTGTGTTGGTGGTCGGTGAAAATGAGAAAAACCATACAGTTTCTCATTTCCTTTTGATGATGGCAATGTCAACAATTTATGTTGTCTAAATTGTTCTTGAGGTGACTTAATTATTGATTATATAAGATTTTGTATACCTGCAAAAATACTCAGGACTGTAAACTTGTTGGGGCCCATGCCCAGTGGCTGCTGTTCGTTTTTCTGCCACTTTGAACCCAAACAACACACCTGCAACTTGAGATAAACACAAACACACCCTGCCACAAAATTCAGTCATGGCAAAAAACGTATGAATCCAGTGGTGCCACTAAATAAAATGCCCCCCCACACAGCGCCCCCTATGGACCAAAAACTGCAGCCTCTCTGTCCACTTTCACCTACAGGCCTGAAATTTTTTGTGCATAACTATCATGCTAAGACTCACAAAAAGTCTCTTACAACCATAATGAATTCCAAACAGGGAGTTTAGAAATTTCAGATTTTGACGATTTTTTTCAGGTACATGAACCAACTTGTCCCACCGTTTCTTTTTTTCTTCAGATCATCTTCAAATCAGATATTTGTATACTAGACACACTGATTCTCCTATTTGCATGGAAATTTTTCTGTTCTTTTCTAAGGCCAAGACCTTTACAAAAATGTTTAATGTTATGGGGAAATCTGGACAGGAAGATGAGAAAATTGCCTCCAATTTGGAATTTGTTATGCTTGCAGGGCATGTACTTAAACAATATCATCCTGCATGTTTTAGCGGATGATCTTCAAATCAGATATGTGTTTTCTAGACACATTGACCATGAAAATTTATCGAAGGATTCTTTGTATCTTAATGGGCGCAGCCAGAAGAGGCGTCCAAAGTTGATGATATTTGGGCAAAATGCAAAACTCAATAAAGACAGGTAGCATCAAGCAGAGGAAATATCTAAGGAGATAGATTCAAAAGCGACTGCAATTGAGTTCAGAACTGTCCAACGCTTCATTAAAAACTGGAAGGATGATGGGAACCATCGTCTGGTTGGAAGAAAATCCTAAATGATTGTGATCACTTAAACTCAGGAGTATGTTCAGCAGTGAAAGTAAAAGCATTTCCACACGCACAATGCAAAACTCAAGGGATTGGGATTGAACAGCTAAGAAAACCACTAATCAGTGAAGTTAACTAGAAAAAAATGGCCCCAGTTTGTTAGGGAGCATAAAGATTGGACTCTGGAGGAATGGAAGAAGGTCATGTGGTCTGATGAGTCCAGATTTTTTTAGAGTGATGGACGCATCAGGGTAAGACGAGAGGCAGGTGAAGTGATGCTCCCATAATGCCAAGTGCCTACTGTAAAAGCCTGTGGGGTTGATTATCTAAGCTTATCCAAACAATGCCACTGTGAATGTGTAATCAAAGCTTAACGCAGTCCAACAAAATATAAGAGTCTGTGACCCTTTTTTGATAGCGACTTTTTCTTTTGGCTGGGCAGTGCATATGTCACATGCTGCATCATGCTTGTGTGCATTTTTAATTTATCCTTACTATAAAGAATCAGTGAGACCTAATAAGTATAAAAACAAAATTTAGTCTTTATACGGGAAGTCATGTTTTTAGTGTTATTAGTTAGCTGCTAGTTTTTAGTTTTCAATGATATTGTTCATAACTTTGTTTTTTTTTCTCCCTGAAATGAGTATAAAGTTGGAATATCATCAAAAGATGACATGGGAAGTGTTTCTGAGAGTGGCGAATATGAATTAGAGTTTTAAAAAATGAAGTTTCATGGGTCTAAGAGGTTAATGTCGAGGGCTCTTTTATCACTGATAGTGGCTTTAATGTGTCATTTTATATTTTTGTACAGGGGGATACTAGGGTGTTCCTCTTCCATTTTTTAAATATTCATCTTCTTTATTTTGCTTTATTTGCTTCATATGCTTAAATATGTTGAAGCAAAGTCAGATTTTTTTTTACTTTTCAGTCCAGATGATTCAAAACAGGCAGTTTAAACATAATAGAGACAAATTGTGACATTAATTGAGATCAGATTATATGAAATGTATATCTCGTGATTATCTTTTTGTCTTTCTTTTTTTTTTTTTGCCCAGCTCCCACATCCCTTGAAGCATCAACGCAGGTCAACAATGATGATTTTGTTGTTCCACCATTTTATTTCCTCCCTCTCTCTTCTGTTTTTCCTCCTTTTTTCTGGCTGTGTGAGCTCTAGCGCGGTGACAGATGGCGGAACCCTCCTCCTCCTCCTCCTCCTCATCCTCCACCTCCACCACCTCCTCCTCCTCCTTCTCTCTCTCTCACTCTCTCTCTCTCTGTCTCTGCCTCTCTCCCCCCGCGGGCAAATCTCTCCGAATGCGGGCGCATGTCAATCACCGGGCTCTCATGTGATGGCTCTTGCCGGTGACGTGCCAGCCATATGGGCGCTGGCATCACAGCCTTAGCTGGTATGTAACCTCGTCCCCGGTACTGCACGGCTGCCACACACACACTCACACACTCTCTCACACACACACACACTCACACATACATGCATACATGTCCTCACTCACTCACTCACACATATACACTCGCGCTGCTTTGCACCCATACACTCACAGGGAGCGTTGGTTCGCTCACTCCTGCTGGTCCCTGAAGATGGTCTGAAACTCCTGCGCGTTTTTTTTTTTCGCCCATCCCTTGTCAAGAGCTCGTGCTGAGGTAAGTTGGAAGATAAACAACAATTGCAAAATAAATAATAAAATTGCAGAGATGCTGAAGAGCCTGAGCAAAATGGAGGAGAAAATTAATCCAATTACGAAAAAAAGGCGCGTTATGTAGTTTATTGAGCTCTGTGCGCAAATTTTGGTCACCTTTTACGCACGATTTGGAGGTTAATATGCAACCTTATTGGCACATAATCCAGTTTATTGTCTGCTTGTGTTTTTTTTCGGACTCTGGCAACATATCCACATGCCTAGAGTGTGTTTAAATCAGATTTTGGCACGCGTTTCCAAGAAGTGGATCTAGGTTTTCCAGTGCGCGCTCGTCCAAAACGCGTGCCCTTCAACTTTTGACATCCAAACCTACCTGGATCACGAAAGCCAGCTTCCAAAAAAAAACCCTCAACCCGATGTCCCCCTCTTATCTCCAAGAAGAGGTGTTGAGGATTTCAGTACCCCTTCCTCAAGCAGCGCTGTGAGGCTGTAAATAGCTCACACACCGGACACTAATTTGATTTCCTGCGTCTGGACCGAGCAGAAACAAAAGAAGATGCGAGATGAGGAATTCTGCGGCTGCTGAATCTAGAGAAGGACGTCCTCGGGCTTGATGGGAGATTTATGGAGGATTTTGTCGATGTTTTTCACGTTCCGTCTCAGAGCTAAATGAAAGGGTGGGACAGCGCCATTGATATGATTTATCTCTGATTGTCTAGTTTTATCTCCACCGATCAATCTCCAGTTAACATTTTTTTTTACGCACAAGCAAGAGATGTGCTCCAAGCGAGTTGTGTTTATATATTTAACGAGGGCTAAAAGGAAACAAGCGGCTTCCATCTGTAAAAAGGTTTAACGCAAAAGTGCTCGGGAATGGAGCACTGGTGCATACTGAATTATGTGTGAAATCTATTTCGTGTTCGCTGCATGCTCTGTTAATTAAACGTTGTTGTGTGTGTTTTTTTTTTCCTCTAACCTCCTGAGCCTGAGATTTAAAAACGAGATTTTGCCCCTGGCACACCCCCCGAGATAATTAACCAACCATCACAGAGTCTACCTTACGCTGGGCTGCAAGTCATTCTGCTGCTGATGCTGCTGCTCCATAATAACAGGACATGTCAGGGAGGAAGCTGAGGGAGCTTTACTGAAGCTGTCAAAGATCACATCGTGTCTGCTTTTGTGGGATGGGAGTAACCAAGTGGTAGGAGGATGAATTTGATTGTTGAATTAATTTAAACTGCGTTTTAGTGTGTATATAAAAACATCTACACAGATTTTTTTTAATGTTGCCATTGTTATACATTTCTAAATTAGTTTTATTTCGAGGCCTTTGCGTGAAACTGCTCTCATATCCTTTTTACAGCTTAACTAAAGGTTTGTCTGGAGCTTTAATTTAATAATCAGTGCGCCTTTAAACGGAGCTAGAGCCGATCAATTAAATCAAATCCCTTCCTCAGAGGAGAGGTGTGTGTGTGTGTGTGTGTGTTTGTGTGTGTGTGTGTTGTGAATGAATAGTGCTGGAATGCAGCCAGGAGTGTATATATATGGGCGTCAGGAGGAGTGAAAGTGGGGGCCCCCATGGGACCTGTAATGTGGCCCCTGCCGCTGGGACCCGCTGCGAGAGGACGCGACAGGGCACACGGTTGACAGCAGGGAATTAAATGGGGATCCGTCTGGCTGCATCCCAGAGCGAAGCTTTAAGAGAAGAGATTTTTCAGCACTTCTCTTCACCACAAATGAGGATGATTTGTTTGGAAGATAATTCTGAGCAGAAACAGGAAGATATGTCAGTAAAATCAACAAAGCAGTGACTCTAAAGCTAAAGGCCCATTCTCGTTTCCGATTTTTTTTTCTGCAGTTTTCGATTTATTTTTTGTGCCTTAATTTTCTTTTCTCTCTCCCCACCCCAGAGCCACCATGTTGACGAGGCTTTTCAGTGACCCCTCGCTGCTCCCTGATGTCCAGAAATACTCAGGCTGGGCGGAGGACAGCGAGGATGAGGACGACTCACGGATTAAAGAGGAGGACCAGGACACGCAGGACGGAATGGACGCGTCAGACCTGAGAGGAGGCAGCAGGACGCACTCGGAGCACGCGGGAGGGGACGATGAGGAGGATGAAATGGAGGAAGAGGATGATGGGGAGGATACAGGAGGGGACAGGCCTAAGAAGAGGGGCCCAAAGAAGCGCAAAATGACCCAGGCCCGGATCGAGCGCTCCAAGATGCGGCGCACAAAAGCCAACGCACGGGAGCGGACCCGCATGCACGACCTGAACTCTGCGCTCGACAATCTGCGTAAAGTGGTGCCCTGCTACTCCAAAACACAAAAACTCTCCAAAATCGAGACACTGCGCTTGGCTAAGAACTATATCTGGGCCCTTTCGGAGATACTGCGCTCTGGAAAAAGGCCTGATCTTGTCGCCTACGTGCAGACGCTTTGCAAGGGACTCTCTCAGCCCACGACCAACCTCGTGGCGGGATGCCTGCAGCTGAACTCCCGGAACTTCCTCACTGAGCAGCAGTGTCAGGAAGGAGGGAGGTACGGGTCCGGGTCCTTCTCCATGCATTCCTACCCTTATCAGTGCGCGCGCCTCTCCAGTCCTCACTGCCAGCCGGGCTCGAACTCGCATCCGATGAGGACGCACGGATACTGCTCGGCGTACGACTCCCTGTACGGGGGGAGTGGATCCCCGGAGTACAACAGCCCCGAGTACGAGGGGCCTCTCAGCCCGCCTCTCTGCATCAACGGGAACTTTTCTCTCAAGCACCAAGGCTCCGCGTCCCCCGAGAACGAGAAGGGGTATCACTACTCTATGCATTACTCCGGCCTGCCAGGCTCCAGGGCCAGCGGGGCCCACAACCTGGTGTTCGGTTCCTCTGGATCCCGGAGCGGCATTCACTCGGAAAACGTCCTGCCTTATCACGACATGCACTTACACCACGAACGGGCCCCTGCTGTGTACGACGAACTGAACGCGTTTTTTCACAATTAGACCCTGAAACCTGAAGTGCGTCTCCTGCAATCAGCACCAATCACGGCACCCTGACAATTAGAGACTCTGCAGAGACGTTTAACCCTTTGTCATCAGTGTTTTTTTTTCCTTTTGGTTCAATCATTTATTTTTGGTTTTGCTCCAGTCAGAGATGTAGTGGAGTGGAGTGGAGGGTGACGCATCAGAGCAGAGTCTTCAACATTTTCTCCAATTGTTTTTATGCACAAAATGAGATCTTAAAATCAAGAAAATAACCTTAAAGTATCTGTGTTATTTTTTTCAAAGCAAGTGTGATGTGTGTCTGTATCGGTGCGTAATCGCATTTTTTTCAAAACCAGGAATCAAAGTTGAAGCACTACATCACTGGCTGCAGCTCCACCTTTCAAACAATGTGAGAGGGGAGGAAAAAAAAAAAAGAATCACATGCTCTTCTTCTCCTTCCGATTTGGGAGAAAATGATGCAATCTGAAGAAATGCTAGTTTGTGGTTGGGTTGTTCCGGAAGAATCTGTTCTCCGGCAAATCAATAGTTTCGCATCTATGCAAAACCCAACGAGAGAAAGAGAGAGAGAGAGAGAGAGAGGGAGAGAGAGGGAGGCCCAGCACTGTGGCTGCGCGCACACACACTCTTACACACACACTTTGGATTTAACACCCTAAATCTGACAAATCTGGGCTGCCAAAACGGTTCCCCCTTATAAAAAAAAAAAAAGAAAAAGAAAAAAAAGTCCAACCAGAATAAAATCAGACATTTTCTCACCTTCCTTTTTATCCTTATTTCTCCATCTTCTTCTAACTGCACAAGGTTTTGATTTCATTTTGTTCCAGTATTTCGTTTTGATTTGAATGTTAAATAGGTTATTTATTATTATCATTATTATTACCATTGTTATTATTATTATTATGCACGTATTTATTGTGTTGTTTTTGTAATTAATGTTAATAGTCAATGGAAATGAAGGGATCCCATGTGTTGCTGAGCATTTTTTTCAAGTCTTTCAACTTTGTATTCAACCAACTGTGTGGTAAAAATAAAATGACAACAAATGAGACTGTGCTATTTCGTTCTTATCCAAGTTTCTTTTTTTTATCTTAAAAGGGTGAATAACCTTTGGAGGGGTATTTAGTGAATGCAAAGGTTTTAAGGTTGCAGTTTGATTTGTTTGAGGCTGCGCCAGTTTGCAGTAAGTTTATTCTGGATGAGATAAAGCTGATTGTGCTGCTGCCGCAACCTGCAGGAGTTCCTCTCTGAGCCTCAGGGCCTTTATCTAATAAACTGGGACAAGAAGGAGAGGGCAGTGCTGCCATTTTTCCTGATGAAGTAAACTGGTGCCAGTGCATCATTTCTGTTTGGCAGAGGGCTAAGAATTGAAAAACAGACTCTAAAAAATGTATGGGGTGATTGGAATTTGCGCACTTTGGGGTAAAAATAGATGTACAGTCGATTTAGAAACAGAGTCTGATTAGAGTTTCTGGTTAATGCAGGTTCACTGATGCCAAACACGAGTTCAAGGTCATTTCAGTGATGATGTTGGTCAGAAACGCGCAGAGAGCTCCTGCAGCTGCAGCTCTATTCAAGTTTGATTTGAAAAAATAAAAGAAAATCAAACAAATAAGGGGGGAAATGATAATATTTCAATGCATGAATAAGCGTTAATGCACCACAAGAGGATCAAACTTAGGCTGATTCATTCGGGCGCACAGGTGTTACGCAGAAGACACGACACAGAAAATAAAACTAATACACCTAAAGTAGAAGTGTAAGATTGAAATTTCGATTCCCCATCAAACATCAGTGATAATAGAAACTACTATTAATACTTTGTTGATTTTTCACAGTTTGGGGATTTAATAAAAAAGCTTTTACGCACTGTAAGAAAGTGCAGCTTTGATGCCAATTTTCTTACCTTTGTTTTTCCATCTTTCCACCATGCATTAAACATCACATATAAATTATGAACTCGTCCCCCTTTCACAGTTTCAACTCTTATTTATGTCACATTTATGGATCATGGATTCAAGATGTTGTTTTGGATTTATTTATCCAAGCTGTTTGGAAATTAAATCAAACTTTTATTTCATTGCAGAGCTGTAGTGACTGAAATAGAGAGATTTAAATAATAATCCAGCAGAGATCTGGTGACCACACACACACATTTACACACACATTTATACACACACACACACACACAGTGCAAGGGGCAGCCGTTGCCACCCCGGCTGGGTTTGGAGCGCTGCCCCGGGACCCATATGTTCCCCAAAATGTCCTGGGTGCTCTCTGCTGTAAGGACACACACAGGCTTTGGGTGTCGACTGATGATGATGATTATAACACTGCTATCAATATCAATTAGACAAGCAGAATCTTTTATCTGCTTAAAGTAAATCTGTGCAAAAAAGAAATATTTGACAGGAGTTAATCTCGCCACAGAATCTACTAATAACTTCCTGTTTGTCATGAGTTGATAACTGAGCAAAAGGGGAGAGCAAGAAAATCTTTGGTGTTTGTGTTTTAAAAGAAATAACACCTTTAAAATTAGCTAAAAATTTAAATATCATGAGTTTGAATTTAAGAAGAAGTGAATTCTTATCTTAAAATGCTGATCCATTTCGTTAATAATCAAAACATTAAAAGTTTTATTTTGAAAAAACACTGAATTGCTGGTTGATATTTTTCTGCTATAATTTAATTTTGTGCATAAAATAATTCAAATAAACAAAAATAATTAAACTTCAGTGAAAAGTGATTTCAATATTTTGATATACGTCTCAATCCAAGTTGAAGTTTCGTTTTCCTTTTATTTTAATTAACCTTTTTTTCCTTTAAGTTGCAACTTTAAAATGAAGCACTGCACCTTTGTATCTTGGCACGCGCCTCTACCTGTGAACGCGCTCATTTGGGAGAGTTCTGGGTGGGAATCAAACCTGCAGCTCTGCAGTTTTTTGGCTCCCTACAAAGACTCGTGTTCCACTCTGTGCTAGTTTTAGGCCTCTGTCTTCTTTTTGGCCTCATCAGCAAAGTAGAAGAAGTTGAGTGCATGTTTTTTTTTTTCTCGAGCCCAAAAGTGAAGCAAGGGAGCAGAGCAAGAGAGAGGGCATCTATCAAAATACTCCTCTCCCCCCTCCTTACACCCACACCACCCTCTCTCCCTCCACAGTCCGGAGAGGGAGAGAGAGAGAGAGAGGCTGGCAGGCTGGCGGAGGAGAGCCGTGCCAAGTCCCTTAATGTTCCCCAGCAGCAGCACCAGGAGCTCCGGAGAGGACAACCCAGTGTGTGCGCCAGTGTGCCAGTTCACCGGGCCAAAGTGGCACTGCTGGGAGGAGTCGATGTTTCTTTCCTAATTTTTGCAGCATCTGTTCATTATCCAGGACGTTTAAAAACGAGAGCGCTCATCCCGAGTAACCCTTCGCGCGCAAACACACACACACACAGAAACAAACTCTCTCACACACACACAACAGGAAGGCGTTTTGAGGAAAGTTGGCCTGTGTGTGTTTTCTCCTCTGAGGTTATTTGAACAACAAGCTCGAGTTCTGAGGGGAGGACGTGTTGCGTTTGGAAGCGCGTAACGAATCCAAATAATGGCACAAATTTACGCACATGAGCTCATTTGAGACAAATCACAGTTTTTCTTAAATGTATACACTTCTTGTTTCAATGTAAAAAAAAAAATATATATATATATAAAAAGAGCTGACTCTAAATTAAATGTTAGATCAAAAATAAATATTGCTCCAACACCAATGGAAGTTGGTTAAATGAGATTAAATAAGATGTTTTATGTCAACACTTGGTTCATTTATACTTACTTAACTTAACTTCTCCAGGTAGTTGTTTGAAATAAGTTATCTAAGTCAATTTTACTAAACTTCTAAGCTCTTTTGTTTGTTTTTGCTTGTACTAATTTCATTTGGTAGAGGACTTTACTCTGTCAGGTGGTTGTGTGAAATAGCTTTCTGGGTCTAAATTAAAAGCTGTAGCTTTACTAAACAGCTGTGAGGGGCTGAGGTGATTTTTAATATAATATGTATTACTTATTCATTTGGACAAAAACTTTCAAGTTGTAAAATGTTTTGTAGTTGAGACTATGCCAACTTTTAATTAAGATTTATTACAACAACTTCAATCTTTTCTCATACTGACAGAAAATGAACGCAAGTAACACTGTATTTTACAGTGTAGAAGTTTGATACAAGTTTTTATTCCTTCTCCTTTAGCTTGCTAAGCATTTTATTTTTGAAAAAAAATAAAAAACTACAGATGTGGTAACTCTGTGGAGTAGAAAAATTAAACTCACAGGTGTTTTTTGAAATTAGATTAAACCTTTTTAATGGTTCATTTCTCACTTTAAATCCTTGACTTTAAATTGTATTATAAAAATGAATCTTTTCATGCTTAATTCTCCATAAATCTGAAGGCTGCTGCTTTACTAAACAGCTGGGAGGGACCAAGATGCATCAATGACTTTATAAATGAGTGTTATCACAAAAGAACTTCAGTAATCTTTTGTTATTGAAAAAAAATCTACATTTGTTGTGCTTATTCTGGAGCATAAAACATTAAATTTGCAGGTGTTTTGGAAAATAAATTACCACCTGAAACTGTTTTTATCACACCTTTATTATCCTTAATTTCAGAGTCTATTGTGTCAGTGAGTCTTTTGGTGTAATTCTCGAAAAAACCTTCAAGCTGTAGCTTTACTAAACAGCTGGGAGGGGCAAAGGTGATTGTCAAGTCAACATGAATAAATGATTTATTTGGACATAAAATTGTAGTTGAGATTATTCCAACTTACAATTGTTATTGCAACAACTTCAGCAAGTTTGATACAAGTTATTATTCCTTTTCTTAAGCTTGGTAATATATTTTTTTTTAAATCTACATTTGTTGTGCTAACTCATCTCCATTCCTGTGATATTCTAATCGAGCTGTGGAGCAGAAAATATTAAACTCACAGGTGTTTTTGGAAATTAAATCACCACCTGAATAATTTTTACCACCTCTTTATTGTCCTTAATTTCACACTAGTCGTCCTTGAATTTAAATTCTACTTTATCAATGAATCCTTTAATGCTTAATTCTTCATAAATTTGCAAATAAAAGTCTGACGAGTGCCGTCAAAGAGAGAGAGAGAAAAAAAAAACTTCCGGTGACACTCTGTGCTGCACTCAGGATGAAAAGTGAGTGAATGAATCTCGCTGTTTAAATTATCATCTCCATGCCCACTCCTTTTCTCACTCAACTTGGGAGGAGAAAAAAAATCAAGTGTTTGTCCGACATAACAGTCAATAGTGCGATTATCAAAATGTCACAAGTACTATGGTGTGAATTCTAATTAACGTCTCGCAAAAAATATTAAATGAGGCTTTTGCAAGATGCAGACACGACATGAGTATGGAATAAAAACAGGAGGGGGGGATTTGGGTTTTTAATGCAAAGAGGAGAAAGGTAATCAAGTGGATTTTGCAAAGCTGTGAGGAACGGGCACAGCTTTGTTTACTTAAAAACTCACACACACTTCGATCACTGCGCATTTGAATAATAAATGTCCCCAAAAACTGCAAATGCCCCATGATGCATTATTAACTTCTCTGGCATGCGCGCACATGCAGTGAAAACTAAAATGTAACACATGTGTACAGAGGAAACAATCATGCAGATCCAGGCCAACAGCTCTGCCAGTGCCCCCCCTCCCTCCACCTCCACCTCCACCCCCCCCAACTCTGCCAGACAAGGGAGCGGGCCTGTCACTGGCAGACCATTCAGAGGAAATTCCACAACATCTGTTTGTTATCACACAATGGGGCACGGTGCGGAGCGCGCACCGGGGCAGACGACGAGGCAGGAGCTAAAGTGAGAGAGAGAGGGAGCGCTGGAGGGTCCTGCCAGAGGAGGAGGAGGAGGAGGAAGGAGGAGGTGAGGGGTGACAGAGGAAGAAGCGCCAGGTAGGATCCAGGGGCCTTTGGATCGAGGCCAGATCGGGTTTTGACTGCGGTGCCAGATGTTGACGCGCGCAGGGGGAAGAAGTGAGGAGCGCGCAGAAAGTGATCTTGACCTGTCCGGTGGAAGGGGGCGTGGCTGCGCGGCTGCGTGGCCCGTGTTTAGGAGGTTAAGTAGGGGAGCACACGGGAGCACAACTGGATCAGAGTAGGGGGGGTCGTTGCTGGTCTGCACAGATGGCATGTGTGCGTGTTCGTGTGCGTGTGAGTGTGTTATGATAGGGTTGGATGATGCCCTGGTCACATGGGCAGCAGTAATTGGCCTCCATATTGACCAGTTTGCAGCGCTGGGGGGCGGGCGGTCTCCCAGCTGGACCTGTCAGATGGCATCGCATCCACCTCACTGATCACCCCCCGGACGACCTCCGCAGCTCTTCCCGTTTGCTTTCATCTCGCAGCTCCTTCCACTCGTCTCCGTCACCTTTAATCTCTCCTTCCTGCCTTCGTTTCTGTCACAGAGCTGACCTGCTCTGTCCGTCACCGTCCAAACTTTCCACTGTGCATCCACAAACTTTGAGGAGATATTTTCTTCAGGATGGATCCAGATTTTTCTGACAGAGTGGAACTTCCCCTCGCTTTAAAGACTATTGTTTTCAACCTGGGACCTCATGATGGGTGTCCTGAAATGATTAAAGTCGTTACCAAACTAAGTTTATTCTTTGTAAAATACTAAAAATTAAAACACTTAACCAGTGTTTCCCAACTTTAATCGAGCCGTGACCCCATTTTAAGATATTTTCTCTCTAGAACTAATGTCTCAACAATAATATATGTCATGGAATTTTCCAAATTCCTTATTATTCTACACAATTATTACCTTAATTTCCTCTGTATGTCTCAAACATAGTCACAGCCCTGTATTTGGCCTTAGATACACACATTCCTGTATTCTTCCATAGTGAGGACTGTTTCTCTTGTATCAGGATGAGAGGGACATCCTAAGCTGAACTCATTGGTCTCCTAAACAGACATAACAAACATCAGAAATGATAAATACTGAATACACAGAGAGGTCTGGCAGAATTGACTCTGCACTACACTGTGCATCCAAGTGTACTGTCTGTCTCTTCTCCTCAATCGAGCTACATAAAGCTTTTCAACTTAAGTCATCTGAGTCTCCTGAGTCTTCTTCGTCAAGTGGTCAAGCTTCCAGAAAATTCCTCAACAATATGCTGCTTCATCCCCCTGACGATGAAATATCTCATCTCTAGGACACTTTCTGTGGCATTTTCTTTCAGCAAATGCACGAGTGTTGAAATGCTGAGTCCTAGTTCAAGATTCAGCAGCAAATGCTTAACGCTGGCTCAGCATTTCAACACAAAAAGGACAAATCTTTCATTGTTTAAGCTTAAAAAATTAAAGTTTTCTTTCCTTTAACAAGATTTATATTCGAGAAAGTCTGAGTATAGAAGACAGGTGTTTAAGATTGTGTGTTATGTTTTAATTTTGCAAAGAATAAATCTTGGTTCTGTCATTTTTTTTAAATCAAATACTAAACATTTTAGTCAATGGTAGAGTTATTGACTAGCAATCGGAGGGTCAAAGGTTGGATTCCAGCACCTTCAGTCACATGCTGAAGGGTCCTTGAGCAAGACACTGAAACCTAGAAACCTAGAAATGACTCACCACTGTTGGACAAAAGAGTCTGTTACATGAAATTGTAGAATCGTTGAAAACACTAGTTGAAAAACTCTGCTATATGGAGTTGCCTCAAATGTCTTGTGCTTGAAACCAAAAATCTTGAACCGAACCAAGGCCCCGTTAACAGGACGCGAAAATGTTTCACTCGAAAAACACAGAAGTGGAGGAACAGATGCTTATTTTGTTGAATAATTGTCACTAGATTCAGCAGCACAAGTACGATACGTTAGTCTGTCATTTTAATTACCCACAATGAAAGTGTAATGTGCACGTGCAAAGAGGAGCATGATATCTGTGTATCCACTGAAAACTCTGACTTTCTGTTTACACAGCAACGGTAAAATGGCGTTTGGTGAAAAATTCCACTCTGGAGGCTGTTTTTAAAAGTTTCCATTAGGTCGGCTAAAATGCATCTGAAACTCAATAATACTTTAAAATTTTACCCTCAAACTGTTGTCAGGTAAATGGCCCCTAAGTATTATTCTTGGTCAAACTAAAACACTGCACATAATCTTAAACAACTGTATTATATACTTTCATCTTCTTGAATATAAATCTTGCCTAAATAACATGCAGCATATAAAAGTATCATGAAACTGCACAGTTCCCTCACTCCAACCTGTATAAACACAAACTTACAGTCAGAAGGAAAAACAAAAAAACAAATGGAAAGAGTTCTTTACTTTACCCGCCTGGCCTCATCGATTAGTTCACAAAGATACCAAACACTACCACGGCGTCTTACAGCCACATGAGGAAATAGATTAAAACAATCCTCAAGAAAGAAAACTCAAATGTTTTGAGCTTTAACAATAAAAGTTTTGTCCCTTTTGTCCCACTGATAAAACAAAAATCACATTCAAAACGCTCTAAAGTGTCCTCCGTGGAGACAAAATGTGCACTAAATTGCCCTTTTGGTTGGTGAACCACATTAATCTGCCCTTTGGCTGATTAAAACATGATAAACTGACCTCTTGGGAGTCAAAACACACACTTTAATATGCCTTTTTATTTCTTATTTACTTCCAGGAGGTCAGATATATCATTGTTAGGGGGATGAAGCTGCATACCATTTTTGCGACATTAATTCTAGAAAGAAAATGTCTTTGGAGTCTCTGGAAAATTGTGATGTAAAAATAGGGTCAAGGCCCAAATAAGGGTTGGGAAACACTTGACCCTTGACCTCAACAAAACTGGCAGAGTCAGCTGAATAAATGTGACTCATTGACTTATTTTTGAGTACACGTTGGTTCAGGTTTGATTTCTGAAGCTGAGCAAATGAAGGTTTTGCCTCTAGGAAGCAGAGAAACTTTCTTTTGAGGATTATTACTTTTCAAAAATAAAAAACAACATCTCGACTTGCTAAAAGACTTTTCTGCAGTGTAAGTGTAAAAAAGACCTTTGTGTATCCATCTGACTCTAAGTGTGGTATCACCCTCCCACCCGGAGCAGCCATGGTGTGTGTTTTGCTGTGAGATGCCCAACTGTGAGGAGTTAGCGCTATAGAAAGGATCTCATCCCAGACTTGGCAGGGGAGGGTCTCTGGGTACGTGGAGAACAATCGTCTCTCCTTCGCTCCTGTCAGCCAGCAAACACAGAGAGCTGGCACACGCTCAGTGGGAAAAGTGCAGGATTGACAAGAGGGACGGACACACACTCACACACACCAATGCCCATCCCGTCCTCACAGAACCAAAAAGGGTTCTGATGAGGCCGCAGGGGATTGTGGGACCTCCGTGCATGCACCTCTGTGAGCTCCACACACACTCATGTGGACAAGTGTCTTCATCCTGGGACTGTTTGTGTTTCTGCACACATGTGGATGCAGGAGTGTCGCTGCATGCTGTGTGTGCATGCATGCATGTGCGCCTTTACGCCTCAGCAAGAAATAAGCAGGAGGAGGAGGGAGTGTGTTTGTGAGTGTGTTTGTGTGTGTGTGGAGGAGCAGAAGTAGGGGGGGGCATGCACGTTTTAAATTCTTTGACATCTGTTCATTACAACGAGAGTGTGTTTATTTTTATACAGCCAGCCACAAGCCGAGAGCTCGACTGGCACCGCTGGTTAATGTACCAGCCCGCTATGACAGCAGAGCGAATGAAATATTAACCAGCGCGCAGAAAGGATGGGGAGACGAGCAAGGACAAAGGGAGAGAAGGAGATAAAAGATAAAAATGATAAGATAATATGTGACAAAAACACACACACAGTGTCTCCTCTCACGCACACAAAGTCCCCGTTCTGATCCGACCAAAGAGGAAGACGCCGTCAGCAGCTCTCACTTTACGCAGCTGCAAAAACAGAATAAAAAAGATGTGCTTTCATAAATTTAACATAAAATACCTCCATCTTGCTCATTTAAGCAAAAGCAAATGCTGCAAAGCAACCGGTGCCAAGAGCTCACAGCTTAATTCAGTCTGAAGGTCACTTCCTGTTTGGGTTATTTAGCAGCATAATAAGTTAGAAGTGTCAAGTTAAGGAAGCCCAGGTGGCTCTAAACATTAGGATGTGGCACCTTGGTTAATTTTCTTTCTCAAAGTTAAACATTTGATTGGTTAATTTTTAATTTTAGGGCCAGCGAAAGCTTTCTTGAAGCCCCAGTGATTATTCTTTGTTCATTTCTTGTGCCTCTTGAACAGTGACTTGCACGCCTTGAACATGCAAAAAACCTAATTAACAGATTTAAGTGTTTTAAAAGTTGAATTAAAAGAAAAGCTTTGAAAAAAAGTCTTTTGTAGCGACTGTAATTTATCTCAAAATTAACGCATTTCTTTAGCATTACTGATAGCTCAACAAGAACCAGTAATTAAATAAAGATTTGAAGACGGGCAGGTGTAAAGGTTTGCAGATAAAACTAATTATTTACAGTTTTGGGGCGGTCGTGCTACATGATATCTAAAAGTGGTGAGTACATAACTGTAGTGGAAAATTAGATTTATTTGCAAACATGGGAACAAATGAACAACTGGGATCCTGAGATGATATTGAATATAATGAACATATTCAAACAACATTCATTTGTATATTATGATGCAAATATAAGCGCAAATGCTCCATAATTTTGTCAGTGAGTGCAAAACATGTTACAAGTTATGCAAAATGTGGCAATGGAAATATTAATTGATTTAAAGTTATTTTAAACCAGTGTAGTTGTACAGAAAAAGTAGGTGTCATGTTATTGACTCGTATATTAGACACATTGACAATCACCAACAGGCAAACCTGAATTATTCTTATGTTTAATGTTGGATCAAGACCAGAATGCACACACATGTTCAGTGTCACAGCCTAAGAGCATGTTTGTTCTTTTTTTTTTTTTTTTTTTCTGGCAAAGTAAGGCGCCCCCTACTGGCGAGAGGAAGTCATGGCTTTTTGCTGAGACTTTTTTGATGTTTTAAAGTTTTCGTTCTATTCGATGAGCAGACTAGGGCTTCATTTACATGACGTTTCACAGTGTTTCACCTCCAAAAACGCAAAAAACGTTTTTGGGGGTGGAAAAAAGCCTGTAGTATGTATGTCAGGCCTGTAGATGGCGATATAAATGTAGGAGCTTTTTTATACAACAAAGGTTTCGAGGCTGAAGAAGAGGTAATGCGATCATCTGGAGTTTATATAAAAACCGTTTTCTCTGATTGGAGAAAAAGTGCATTAGATGCACAATTTGTTGGAAGGCAGTCAGTAGATTCAGCAGCACAAGAAAGAAATGGTAGGTCGTCGTCGTTCACGCATGGCACAGCGATCATCAGATACTAAAAGTGTTTCTTTCACCCCAACAATACAGCTGACTATTTGTGTCTGATTTACAAATCAAGAACTTAATGTCACATTTAAGCTTTCAGTTCTAAATGAGACAAGTCTTGCCGGAAACCACAAATAACTCTTGGGTTTATTAAAAAAACATATAACAGCATCACAATAGCTTTTTAACATGATGAACAGACTGACAATAGTTGGAGTGAACGTGTAAACAAATAATAATCATCAATCAAAAGGTTTAAATTAAAACCTCGAGGAATCACAGTGGGTAGAAAAACAACCCACATTTCATTTTGAACTTTTATGTTGCTGAATGTGATGAAGGATTTCTGTATTTTTGTGTTTTCAAGGCTTTTTTGAGGTATTTTTTAAATCTTACACCGTCAATTGGCTTATGCATCTAAACAATTAAGCAGAAAAAAAGGTTTAAGGTTTCAATCGAAAATGCCAGCTTGTCATTTACAAGGCAACGGTGGAAACGGCGCCCTTCCACTCTGGAGTTAGCATTTCAGGTCGGCTGAAATGCAACAATACTGGTGTAAACAGCCCTTAAATTCAGTCCAACATCTCTCTAATCATCCAGACCTTTGCATCAACAAGCCCCCCCCCCCTCCCCTCTCCACTGCCCGGCCGGCCCCACTCCCATGCTCCCCTGGGACGGCCTGCTCTGGAATGCCACTCATGGGGAAGAATCTCGCTGCAGGCGTTCAATATGTCACATGTGTCTCAGAGACGGAGAGGGGAGACGGGGAGAGAGAGGTGTGACAGGTATGTTGTAGCTCGCTAACAAGCCTTTGACAGGTTGTCTCTGATTTATACGTGTGTGTGTTTGTGTGTGTGTGTGTGTGTGTGTGTGACAGATCCCCAGATTAAAGGTTTAGAGGGTTCAGATTAACAGGCTCAGGACACACACTACACACACACACTGCCCCGCTCTGAGCTAAAGGGAATTAGGATGGCATTAACGTCTCCTCTGCACCAGCACATTAGCCATTCATTAGCGTGTGGTTGCACAATGAGCACCAGGCCGCCCCTCGTTCCCCTCTGTGTTAGTGCATTCATGACAATGTTAACATGCCGGGATGCTTTGTTATTCATAGACCATTAGCATTAGCATAGTTTAACTATCACTTATCATCAGGCGACTGTCACTCCTCCTCCATTTCTCAAATGTTATTTAAAAAAAAAAGTGAAGCATTACAACATCACTTTGTTGAAGAGAAGAGCCAAAGAAGGAGAAAACCAATCCAAAATTTTAAAACCAGTTACAATACAGCATGTACTTCATGTTTTAAAGTGGAGTTTATCCCTCAGTATTATATCACTCTGAATGGGAAGAAATGATTGAGGCCAAAAAGCTTCTGGCAGCTGCCGCAAACTCAACTCTGAACCGTCGTTTCAGAAAGAACGAGAGGAAAGCATCGATCGGTCACCGTCCAGAGAGGTCTGAGGTTTTTCTTTTCTTTTTTTTTTTTTTTTTTTTTCTAATGCGACACCTGAAGGATAATTTAAGTCCAGAGGCAGAAACGGCAGCGGAGCCAACAGAAGAAATCTGCTCATCTTACACGGTTTACTACTCGTCTGGGCAAATATTTGTGATTATATAAATGAACACTGGAAAGGAAGAAATCATCTGTGCCAGTTACAAAAACAACACGCCAAAGAAAAACTGAGTCTAAAATTAAAGACAGGCTCGGACAGAAAATAGAAGAGTAAAGGTGTTTGGAAGCAGATTTAAGTGATGCTAAGACTGCACAATGAAACTGAGCTACAGACATCTTTCCTCTCTGAAATGAGATTTATTTGTGTCATCTCTTGTCAGATTTCTTTATGAGTCTGAATAAAATTGAAGTAAGCAGGAAAAAAACAGAAATGAAAAGCATAGATTTACTGTTCTGGTTCAAGGTTTCTGTTTGAAAGCTGATGGCACGAATAAATCATTAAATGAACATGTAAAAAGAGTGTATCTACATCTTTGCAGTTGCTGATGTTGAATTAAATATTCATTAAATTATATTTTTTGTCTCTTAAACCAGTGGTTCTCTACCTTTTAGAGTCATGACCCTGCAAATAAAAAAGAAAACATCCTGGTTGTCAATGAAACTGTGGCTTTAATCTCACATTAACGTCAGTAGAGACATCAAAAGATGCAAAAACAACTAAGTGAAGCGATAATCAGATACTTGTTTTTTCTTGTTTGCCATGACATTCATAACTTCTAATATTCTAGAATTGTTTACAAATCAAACACTTAAGGTCACACTTCAGCTTTCGGTTCGAAATGAGACAAAAGTTTTGCCCGAAACCACAAAAACATCTTGTTTTTTTTTGACAAATCACTTCTGGGTTTTTTGAAAAACATACAACAGCATCACAACAACTTTTTAACATGATAAGCAAACCAACTATAGTTGCAGTTAACATGAAAACAAATGACACAAAGAAGAAAGAAATCGTCAATCAATACATTCAAATTAAAACCTTAAGGAAGAAACAGTGGTTAGAAAAACAATCTGCACTTCATTTTGAACATTTATGTTGCAGAAAAACCTCCCTATCTGTAATTCTATAATTTAACATTAGTTATTTATTCTTCGAAAATGATTTTGCAACCCTCAGAAATCATCTCACGACCCAAATTGGGGTCAGGATCCAAAGATTGAGAATGGCTGTCGTTAACTGTAAACATCTTTTATGCCACAGGAAGCACAATGATTCAAGTGCAATGTGGGCTCACATCATTATATGTGTAAAAAACAAAACTCTAAGCATCTTAATTGATTTAAAAGTGTAGGTTTTGATGTATAAAAAGGAAAAAAACATCCTCCACAAATTCAGGAAAGCACAGCTCTTCTCTCCTCTGCAAACTTTCCCGTGTTTTCCTCATGTTTTCCTCTCCGCGCCAAGAGGGATGTGAAGACATGGATTGACACACCATCTCTCCTCCAAAGCCTTCCTCCTCAGCCTCGTCAGATTAAGGGATTACCAGGCGAGGCGAGCGCTAAAGCTGGCTAATTCTCACCCAAGCACAGAGAGCTAAGGCTACCCAGAACCCCACAGAGCCCCGCGGAGCCCGAAGAGCCCGAAGAGCCTCACAGAGCAGCTGTGTGGTGGAGGGCGGGACGAGCTGCTCTTCTCTCCAAGAGAAAAGAGGGAAAACAAAGCTGTACACGTTTAATTTTTACCCATAAATTCATGGTTTATGAACAAAAATACTCAGGGAAACGTATCTCCTGCATAGCTTCCTTTTTACTCCTCTAATGTTTTAATTATTCACACCAAACTGTGATAATCTGCACTTTAAAATCTCAGTGTTGGAATAACATCAGACTCAACACACTTCAAATACACTGCAACAAATTATTGCAAAGGAAATTTCACCAGTTAAATTCTGTTTTTATACTGGTCAACTCTGTATAATATTGTTTCAAGGAAAAGAAAACAGTAAATATTTTGTTTTTGTTTTTTTGCAATGCATTATGGGAACAAGATGATGCCAATGGAGTTGCAAGTCAGATTGTTTCCCAACTCCATCTTAACAATAGACAGGTTTAACTCCTTACAGATTGGGAAAAATGTACCAAAATAAAAGCACAGGTTTTTCTGTACAGCCTTTTTTACAGGAACATTATCCGTTTTTACATTTACATGCTGCATCGTGCCGCCGCGCCCACTTCGGTTGCAATAAATGTTCTGTTTTTACAACAAACTGTTCTTTGATGTGATTAATTAAAACCATGAAACTTCCAAACAGAAAACACAGCTCTTCTCCTGGAAACACTTTCTTCTCACTTTATCTTCCATCACTTTGTTTCCTCATTTTCCACACACGTTAGCTCCTCCCAGCTGTTTAGCAGAGCTACAGCTTTTGTAACCTAACAGTTATTGTAAGGACACCTGTCTAAGACATGAGTAAAATATTGCTGTTTCCTGCACAACTCTCACTGAAAGTCCCTACAAATATAATGTATAAGACTGTAAAATAATTGCAAAACACTGGCAGCATGCACACCAGTCATGTACTGTAACCTAATATACAATATTATATCGTGAAAACAAGTACATGCACTGTTAAATAACACAAAATAACATGCTGCCAGTATTTTATCAAAATTTTACCGATAATTGTTTTTACAGTCTATCATCATTGAGGCTGAATATTTTGTAAAAATGATCCAATTGGGAATATGGGATGATTATTTTTAGGTTCCCTATCTTATGTGTTGTTAAATTAATACATATTTGGAAATGAACATTGACATTAATAACAGTATGACACCAAACGATAATATATTTTTTTCTTCCTTGTTACTGCTTTTTACCCGTTTAAGTCAATTTTTCACTCCTTTTTTGCCACTTTCTAACTATTTTCCAAGCGTTCACCAAATTCTCTTGCCAATTCTTCTTGCTTTTTAACCGTTTTTTCACCTTAAACTTGACTTTATTGCTACTCTTTGCTGTTTTTGCCACTTTTTACCACTTAGACTGTTCCTCTTGCAAAGGTAGTTTTCCACAGCGTGTCTCTTTGGTTGAGCAGGATCGAGTAACATTTGTGTGGAAGATAAAACAATTACTGCAAAATACTTTTTCAACATTTTGACACATTTGAGGTTGAAGAAATATTACACTGTTTGTGATTATAATATTGCCACATCAGGCCACATTGTGATTTAATTTGTCGTAATCATCACCTCACTTTGAAGTTTGTTGTAAGGATTCAAAGAAAGTAGGGATGATTTTGCAAATAAAGCAGACGAAAAACTCTGTCATCTAACTTCAAAACTGTTGTTTCTTTTTCTCCTCTGCTTCTATAACAGGTTTTAATAACTACAGAATTTACAGAAGTGAAATAAAGACCCGACACAAACTGCTCGTTTCTCTGGGCCTCAAAAAAAATATCCTGCAGTGAGTTTCAGGAGATTTTGTTAGTGATTGGTTTGGAGTGTAATTTGAGCCTCTCATTTGACAGAGCTCCAAGCTATCAACCATCTACGCCAGTGCTTTAGAACAATATTTACTACTTCAGTTGGATGATGGTGGGAAATTTGGCGGGAAACAAAGGCGCACAATAAGGTGCGGGAATGAGATTTCCCAACAGTATTCCATCACAAACACACACCCATTCATCTTAAGTTTGGGTTCACTTCGGAGACCAGGAGCGAGCGAACACATCCATCTCAGTTCATGAGCAGTAAACAAGTGAAAAGAGGGAGAAAGAGAGGGATGAAGACAGAGGAAGAGGAGCTGTAGTCTGGGCGCGTGCTCTCCAGCGGGCAGAGGACAATGCAGAGCTGGCAGAGCCGCTGCCTCGTGCCAGAGGGAATAGAGTGCCACATGGTGCCCCTTATGAGCGGGGCCAGCCTGGAGGGGGATGTGGGCCACAATGCATGTACGCATGTGTGTGTTTTTGAGTGTGTGTGTGAGTGTGTGTGTGCGCTGCAGCCCTCCACACACACCCTATAAAAGGTGTAAGGATGTTTCCTCAAGTTTTGGGTGTAATACATGCAGATTTATGTGTGTGTTAGAGTGTAAACTGGTTTTGTGATTGTGGAAGGTGGGAGGGGGGGTGAGGCAGAGAGGTGGGGCACAGGGTGGGTGTGTGTGTGTGTGTGTGTGTGTACGCGAGGGTGGGTGGGTGTATGTGTGGGGGGGGAGTCCCAGTTCCCTTTTGCATCTTAAATTCCTCAACATCTGTTAGAGCCTTCTCGCGCTGTGATGTGTGTTTGTGTGTGCGCAGACGTATGTGGATGTGTGTGTTTTTTAGTGTTTGTGTCTGTCTACATATGTGCACGCTCTGCTGAAGGTGCTGGTTGTTACCCACACCTTAATTAGAGGGAGACAGAGACTCATTTTCAACAATACTTGCAGGTAGCACCAAGAGCTCGCAGTGAATACAAACCAAACGCCGCTCATTCGCCGCCTGCTCTAAGGCCGTGACCCACATTACGACTCTGAACCTTTGATTCAAACTTGTGCGCGTCGCAGATCACCAACGTGAACCAAGTAGGTCGGCCCAGGAGTTGGTCCCGGCTCCGTCTGCAGGCACAGATTCACAGAAGTCAGCTGAGGATGTGGGTTAACATTAGCATGCCATGTGCACCTATAAATGTGGAATGATGAAGATTTCTGAGATTAAATATTTAAGTCCTGCGAGCCGTCTCTCGAGCGAGAGCAACAAGAGTCTCAAAACGCAAACACAGCTCTGGGTTTTCACACTGAGATTTTTTGAAGTTTCTCGATTCTCTTTGAGATGAAAACAGACTCTCACCAAATCACCGCTGTCTCTGTGACACTATCTGTTTTTGAAAAGAGGCTTAATAATGTCGATATCTGTCAACTATTGATACTGATCTATAATTTTTCCTGTAAGTGATTCTTCTCCAGTGGCTCACAGAGTTTGTCCGCCTCCTGCATTTTGCCTTTTTTGTCGGCCTGAAAAGTAACTTACAATGTATTTAAAGAAGATGGTCCACTTTGGAAAAAGAATAAGAGTGATTTGAGCAGGAGGCAAAGCAAACTTAAAGCTTTGACGCTTCACTGTGACGTGAACCAACTGTTTCAACTTTTATGGCAGCTCATGAAATCATACGATGTAGGAGGCAAGAGGTGAAATAAAGAACAAAAAGTACAATCAGGAGATCCAAACTTAGAGCTGAGAAACAAACTTTGAGCCTGTTCTGACTGAAGACAAAACTGAACAAAGCTCAGATCTGGAAGCTGCTGCCTTTAACCCTGAAAGCGTTAAATAAAACACCGTATGTGATATTAACTCTGAACAAACTGTCAGATGCACATCGCTCTGCCCGACCCTGATAACAGCAGGTGAGATGACAAAGCACAGAGAAGGTGAAATAACTGTGGAAGTTGTCGACATAATTTGGTTAAATAAAGCACTGAACGATTTGCAAAAATAATCTAATTGGGATTAGTTTTCCATATATAGCAATTGTGTTTTGTGGTGCGGCTCTTTTTAGGTTCCCCATAGAAATGACATTAATTACAGCATGACAACAACCCATGACTTTTTTTCTCCAGACTGTCACTTTTGGACCATTTTTTGCTTCTTTCTAACTATTTTTCCCAGCATTGTCCCAATTCTCTTGCCAATTTTTCTTGCTTTTGACCATTTCTACCACCTTAAACTTATTCTTATTGCTACTTCTTGCTAATTTTACCACTTTCCAGCACTTAGAATGTTGCTTTTCAAGAATTTCTTAAAGGATAGACCCCTGAAAAGGCAGCATCTCCTTTTCAATACAAAAAAGAAAAACATAAAAACAATACAAATGGTGACAGAATCACAAATACAAACAGAGAAAAAAAAAGAAGAATCATTCTATCTTCACAACCCCTTCACCCCAACTCCAGTTAGTTACATTTACGTATAAAAACACATTCATGTATGCAGATACACATGTATACAAACGTGCAACGGTAGTTTTCAACAGTTTGTCTTTTTGGTTGAGTTACACTGTTGTAAAGCAGAAAACATCTACTGCAATAATTGGGTCTGGTTTTCTGTCACATTTGAGGTTAGAGAAATATTTCACTGTCTGCCATTAGAATATTATATTATATAGACAGGCTACAGTGACTGAAAGACTCAAATATGTCACACTATATTGTATACTATGAAGTATGAGTTCTCATATTGCGATAATGATACTGAAACAGTTTATTGTTCAGCCCTAATTTGAACTTTCTCTTGACTCCAGGATGTCATCTCTTCCTCTGTCTGTGTCTCCACACACACTTTCATGACTCTATCCATCCAGCACCCCTCACTAACCCGGTGCCAGTCTTTCACCACCTTGATGCCAAGCTTGCCAAACTTATGTCACATCAGAGCAGACCCTGTGTCAACTCCTCACAGGACATATGCCAACCCGATGCCCTCCACATGCCAACCTCATGCTACATCGGTGGCAATCCTCAGACGACAATATGCCAACAATGGACCTCTGCTCGGCCCAGCGTGCGAATCCCTGAGCTGTGGGCACCAGGAGACACTGTATGGAAGTGGAAAAGGTCAGAAGTCACCAGTGAATTAGGGTTCAAAGACAAATCTGTCGTTTTGGTTCTTCTTCAGTGGATGCAATTAGCAGCGAAATCCTGCTTCCAAGCCCTGCTTAAGCTCTAATCTCAGAGTCTGTGGGTTCCTTCCAGTCTGCCTGTCTACCAGCCTGTCTCCCACCAAAGCCCCTCACCTCTGTCTCTCTCTCCCTCTCTCTCCCTCTCTCTCTCTCTCCTGATGCCTGCTGGCACTTTGGGAGCAGTGCCCCTCCAATCCTTGCCCCCCCCTCACCCTCTCTCCCCCCCGTGCATCCTCCCTCTCCTCTCTCCTCCTCCTCCTCCTCTGGATGCCAGCCGACGGCCCTCACAGTGTGGCACGCCATCTGCTGCCGCCCGCCCCGGCAACCCATCCACCCCCTCCTCCTCCTCCTCCTCGCCGAGTCCTCTACCCCCCCACCCCTGCAGACAGCAGCTACCCACAATCCCCCTCTGCCTCAGCCGCGCAGCGCATAGAACAGGAGGCTTTCGCACAGATCACTTCACCCCACAATGCCCCCGCCAGAAAGGAGGAAGCTGGGGAAAGTGTGTGTGTGTGTGTGTGTGTGTGTTTGAGTGTGTGTGTGAAGGCGGCGGGGGCCTTACAGACAAAGTAGTCAAGCTCTCGGTTCCGTAAATACAAACAACAGAAAAACTCACACGGATGAGCACACTCACATTTTAAAACACACGTTACAACTTCATTTTTGTTTGTTTGTTGCTGAGCATGCATTTGGAGTTTCACTGCTCAGAAATAAAGAGTCAACACATTTTAGTGTCATAATTTCTCAGGTTTAAGAATATTTTTATCCTTTTTCTTCTTGTTTTGGGTTAAAAACATTTTGGAAATTTCCAGAGAAAACTCTGATTCAGGATTTTCTGCTTGAATTTTTACTTCAGCTGTGAAACTGAACACACAAATAAATCTACATTACTCTCACAAAAGATTCAGATTCAATACATTCAACATGTTTCACATCTCCAATTCTTTCTACTCTTGGTGGAAAAGAGATTAAGGTTGTTTTAACCTCTTTAGACCGGAGCGTTTGTCTGCTGTGCATTTTTTATTTCTCCTTGCTTTTTTGGATCAATAAGACCTAATAATTAATAAAAAAAAACTGTACTTGGTCTTTGCACAGGGAGTTACATTTTCAGTGTTATTAGTTAGTTCTTAGTTATAAGTGTTATTGTTCATAACTACACTTTTTTTCTTTCTGAAATGGATCTAAAGGTTCGATAACACTGAAGATGACATGGGGAGTGTCTTTAAATGTGGCTAACAGGTTTAAGTTTTTAAAAAAATGAAGTTTCATGGGTCTGAGAGGCAGAAACGTAACTTAAAAGTGAACTTAAAGGGTCAAAGAAAATAGCAGCTTTTCACTGCAGCTTTTTTTTTAACCTGTTTTAGATGATGGTGATATTATGTGTATGCAAACCTCTACACAATGTCTGCAAATAATCAATAAAACTAAAGATGTCTGTCTCCAACATTTGAGTTGTACTCCCGGGTTGAATGGTGCTTTGGCGATTTTTATAGACACTCAAATACAGGTACATTTTTATTTATAAGGCAACTCTTGGTCTATTTTCTCCTCTATTTGTGTGTCTTTTTATGCAATATATGTATTGGACAGTATTCTTTGCATTCCCATTACCTTTTTATGTTCTCTGTCCCACATGCTTGGATTAAAATTGGGAAAAGGGTTTTTGGAAACCCTGCACCCTCAACCTGGGATCAGCTGCAGAATAAAAATAAAGCACAAGGAGCTGGAGTATTTAAATGTTCTTAAAAGTTAAATGAAAGGTATGAAAGTAGTTTCTCTTGAATGCTGACATCTATCTCCGGTGAATGACTCATAGTTGCAGCATTATATCATCATAGTACTTGTCTGTTTTTGTATTTTGCGTCTGTAACTTTGTGTTTTTGATGCTGTCTGCCTCAAAAAAAGAAGCTTGGAACCACCTGTTTAAATAAAAATGAGAAATATTAGAAATAAGTTTCTATATCCCGACTATTTCTAATTTGTAGTTACTTGAAATATGTTCTTTTATATACTTATAGAGAATTATAAAGTTTAGTCTTACTTGATTTTGTACAAAGAGAGCACAGTTAAACCAAAGTCAAATTCCTTGTATGGTTCTTGAAGATACTTGGCAATAAAGCTGATTCTGATTCTGATTATGATAAAGCTTAAATAAGGCATAAAAATCTCCTAATGTAACAAAAATGATACAGAAAACACCCCACTAGCTTGATGCTAATGTGCATGGGAAATCACATTGACATGCTAGTGGTTAGCATTCATTGATATAACTTTGGTTTTAAAACAGAATTTCAGCTTTCATCACAGAAACATATCACAATAACTTTTAGAACAATACTTAAAACTTAAAAATTTGAAAACACTAACAGGGCGTGTAGCATGTGATGATGTGCAAAATCTAAATCCATTGACTTCTTTCATATTTATTTACTTGTAAACTCAATAAAATGTTGACAAAAAACCTGTGAAGCTACTTTTACACACAGGAATTGATAATGGAATTGATAAAGACAGTGATAGACATGACATTAAGTCTCTCACACACACACAGAAATGCGAGGGCTGTCTGGGATGTGATGGTGTGTTCGTCGCCGAGCTCTCTGATCAGTGTTCATCTTTGAAAATAAGAGAGAAAGAAGATGAGAGACATTAATAGGAACATGAGACAGAAAGACAGAGAGAGGGAGAGGAAGAGAGGTGCTCCATCCATCTTTTCCCGGGTACGGAGCCTCATGGCTGGCACTCTATCCATCAATGAGCGCAACATTAACTCTCTGGATCAGAACCAACATCCCCAGATCTCTCTCCATCTCCCCGCTCCTCCCCTCACTCTGCTAAATACACACAACAAAACACACACACACACACACACACGCACACGTGCATGCTCCATTTGTATTCCTCCACCAAGCACAGGAAGCAGTTTATCCACCTCTCTACCTTCATGAGTGTTTTTTACATCCTAAAAAAAGCTTATCCTCCTTCTCCTTCCTCACACCTCCACCACCCAAACAGCCAACCTCTTTAGTCTCTCTGATGTTCTGCTTGTTTCCATTCACCTCCTCTTTTCTCCTCTCTAGATCTCCTCTCCGCTGAGCAGCCTGATCCGCTCCTCTCTTTGTCTCCCTCCCAGTTGGTGTTAATAATTTAACTACTGAGCTGCTGCAGAGCTGGCTCGCATCCAGGCCTCAGATTGGCACTGTCTGTCTATTTATGACACTGTGTGGCGGCGCACATGTGTGGGATGTGCAAGAGTGAGAGGAGTGAGCGGAGTGAGCGAGTACGTGCGTGTGCTTCCCGATTAGTCTTCTGCCAAAAGAAAATTAGCCTCCAAAGCCACGAGACTGTCACCTCAGAAGAAGTTAGAGAGAAATGTGAGATATGAACTCATAGTACGACGAGTGTTTAACTCACTGTTCACACACTAACAGAGGAAAACAGGGATTGTTAATGGAAAGACGAACAAAAATGTGCTTGAATTGAATGTTTACTGCGCAGTCAAGGTGACGTCATAGCGTCAGGTTTGAGGATAAAATCTCACAGATCTGGTTAATTTAAAAAAAAATAATAAAGCTTTTCAGTTAATATGATGGACAAACTGTTTGTTACAGTTTGGGCTGAAAGATCTATTGTTATTGTATCGAATATATATCAAAAATATCAATAATGTAGATTTTCCCAGCTCACCCTGCATATAAAGCTCAGACAATCACATGATTATTGGAGACTTTCTGTTAATGTTGATGACTGACAGTGAGCTCTAATCAATAAACCCCACTTTACACATCCTGTCATATTATGATGTCATATTAAAATACTTAGTTTTCACCATGGACTGTATAATGAGTGGACGTAACGACGTTTGGCTAAAACTGAAGCCTCCAGCAGATGCTTCGCCCCCTGGTGTCTGGCTGCAGTATAGGTCATAAGCCCCGCCCCCTGGTGTCTGGCTGCAGTATAGGTCATAAGCCCCGCCTCCCCATGTATTCCAGATATGAGCCGGGAAAACTTTGAAAAATTATGATACCTCGTTTCTTTAAGCTTTACGCTGCAGTGGTATGACAATGTCATTTGGCTGCATTCAGGTGTTTTTTTTCTGAGAAGTTCGTTTTTCATTAGTTATTGGATGTTAAAGACCGCGATATAAGTTTCGTTTTACGATAGTTGAAAGCTGCTGTTTGTGAGTAGCTTTTATCGGGGATTTAAGAAACTTCGGGAAAGAGCCAAAAGGAGACTAAACCTGAAGAAGAAGAAGAAATAAATATTTTTATTTCTCTTTTTTACTTGGCTCCACCGGAAATTCTCTACTGCGCAGACTCTGGCTGCACAATGGCAGCTGGAGTAACGGGGTTTTTGGGCTTCAAAAATGTAGAACGTTGACAGGCGGAAGCACGCTGTCCATTCTATATACAGTCAATAGTTTTCACTAATCCCAGAGTCATATTGTGTCGTATCGATATCTAGATATGTGGCATTAATATCGAGACATGAAATATTGTCCATATCGTTCAGCCCCAGTTACTGTGCAACGGGTCGAAATGTTTGAAAGACAAAGCAAAGGGGTGGCATTAAGAAAATTGGAGAAACTCAGTTATTTTATTCAACGACTTTTGAGTTTGAGTTTTGGTACAACTCTCAAGAAGAAAGCTGGGACAGAAGAGCAGAAGAAAGCTTAACACAGGCTAAAGGTTAAAACAACAGCTTCACAGGCCAAAGGCTGAAAAAATTCTACACGAGCTAAAAGCCGAAACAGATGCTAAAGGGTAGGATACAAGCAAAAGACTAAAACATGAGTTACAGGCTAAAATATGGGCAATAAAGGCTAAATCAGGAGCTAATGTGTTGATTCCTGTCCACATGCAGCAGTTATTCTGCAGTGATCTGTTCAAACCTGAGAGTCTATCAATAAAATGAAGAGCCAGGTTACGTTTGCTCTGCTTGGTGAGGTTGGAGTTGGTAGATGAGCACTGGTAGGACACAACCAGGATTCACTAACGTTACACGGTAAGGACACGTCTCAGAGCACCGAGCTGTGAGTAGCTACGCTAAATGTAGCTGGCTACTAAACTACACTACAGACTTACTAAGTTTGATTGTTGTAGTATCTGTTAAAAAGTTGCAATCCACTTCAAACAGATTCTCCTCAGAGTGACTTGAAAATCTGGAGGTTTGCCACTTGACTTTTTTGTTCCATAAACATCAAGAAGAAGGTCGAAATACTGTCTTGCCAATCTCAGCAGCGATGGCGTTGTGAGAGAACTTACTTGTGTAGCTCAACTATCTGACCACATTTAAAAAGAGAGAAAACTTTTTAGCCTTTACCATCAAGAGGTCATGGCAGAAAATGACCTTGAATTCACATTTTTGAGCAGATTTTATTTTTTGAAGGCTGTGCTCTTATACTTTTAATCAGCTAATGAACCTTGAAATGTTGTTTGCTTCACTCTCATTTCTTCAGTTTCATACTTGGAGTGAAATCACATTGTGCAGAGAGTTTCCAAAAAGTCCAAAACTCATCGTGATGATCTCTTAAACATTACCTGAAAACACTCTGTGGATTAAAAACGATGAAAAAAAAAAAGCGTCATTTCTGAAGCGCGTGACACGGTGTGAATCTCGACGCCACCTCCTACACCTCTCACCCTCCTACAAGAGATCTCTGCGGCGTAGAACCAGAGCACGCAGCTCACGACACTCGTTCCTCCATCCCTGCTTTCATCAATCATCCTGAGAGTCTAACTTTAAGTCTCTGTATTTGGCTTGATTCTGTTTTCTTTCCTCTCTCGAGTCTAAAAAACAAACAAACAAAGCTTGTTTTCGTGTGTGTTGTTTGTCAGTTTCCCTCCTGCTGAACGAACAGGTTGATTCAGGGTCCGGGCTCTTCCATGGATTTGAAGTAAACAGACATCTGAAGGGTCGCCCACCGCTGCACTCTATCCATATTTGATACCTCATAAAGAGCTGCTCACACTCTTCTGCAAACATAAACACACACACACACACACACACATGCATACACAACCTGCTCCGTCATTAATTTAAGAGATAGAGGGAGGTCAACGTAGCAGACGGTGTTTGTGTGTCAGTGTGCAAGCATGTGTGCAGGTTTGCATGGCAGAAGATATGTGCTCACATGTATGAGAGCGTGCACGTGAATAGGGGAGGGGACCATGCACGTGCACGTCCACGTAGACATGGTGGCGTTGACAGGTGGCTGTGGTAAAGAGGTGGTCCCTGAGCTGGGGTCTGCCTGTCTCTGGCTGAGAGAGAGAGGAATAAAAAGCTCCCAGCAGCTGTCGCCCTAATTCCTCTAACACGGTGCTTGTGCTCTGATTAGAAAACGGATCTGGCCTCTAATTTACTCCTGACACCAACTAATGCTCTATATCTCAATTGCCACTCCGTCCCCTCTCACCACTGGCCTGCCCGGCTGGACACACACCTCAGAAAGGTGTGCAACGCTCACAGGTGCACAAAAGAAGAAAGTGAGCGTGACAGAGAGCTATGAGTCCTCGTTTAGTTTCACGGCTGCTCAGCTTTGAGTCTTCAGAGCGGAAAACTGACGGTGAGGTCTGAGCTGTTTGTTTTCCTTCTTCTGATGCTTTCTAATCTAAATGGGAAGAGGAATTCCAGATGAAAACAACTTAAAAATATACATACATGTTCAAATCATGCGAAGGCATTTTCTCATCCACTTCAAAATTCTACATTACTCTAAGAAAAAACTCCCAAATATCACTTGTGTGTGATGCGTGTCAAACTTCAGCAGAAAGTCTTCTCTGATTTTACATATCATCCCCAAAAATGCAACATTTTTGTTCTGATATTTGCACCATCTGAGGTTTTGAATTTTCATATTGAGCAGGAACCTTCCTTAATTATTCGTCTTACATGCAAATCATCTAGAAAACCAAGCAACGCACAACATTGAATCAATTAACAGTTGGACAACAATCAAACTTTGTAAGTTTGTAGCGTAGTTTAGTAGCCGGCTACATTTAGCGTAGCTACTAACAGCTCGGTGCTCTGATACATGTCTGTAACGTTAGTGAATCCTGGTTGTGTCCTACCAGTGCTCATCTACCAACTCCAACCTCACCAAGCAGAGCAAACGTAACCTGGCTCTTCATTTTATTGATAGACTCTCAGGTTTGAACAGATCACTGCAGAATAACTGCTGCATGTGGACAGGAATCAACATCAGCACAAACAGATTAGCTCCTGTTTTAGCCTTTAGCTCCTGTTTTAGCCTTTAGCTCATGCTCTATCACCCTCCACTTCAGCTTCCCACTCCGGCGAGGTCAAGAAGCTAGGGCTTAGCATTAAGAAAAAAATCTATTATTGGGCTGATAATCTCATTTTAAGTTGTAGATTATAGTCAGGCATTTATCTAGGTAAGAAACTTTTTCAAGATCACTTAGAAAGTCCTCACTGTCCCTTTAAAGTATTGTAAACATACACCAGAAGTCACAAAGTTGAGTTAAAAGGAAAAAATGAATTCATGTTTGGAATGTATGTTATATTGATGCTCAATACAAAGATACTTGGGAGAAAGAAAGGAAGACTCCTGCATGTGGAAGCAGAGCAACGTGTCTTAACTCTCAGGTTGATGATGTGCAAAAAAAAATAGTGTCTCCTGAATCTGTCACCTTTACAGTTTGCAAAGAAAGTTACACCTGAAAATAGCTCTCCAACAGAAAAACATGGCTCCGTGTGTCAGATCTGAAGTGAATACGTGAGGAAAAGTTTGGTTCTGGGTTTGGCTGGGTGCTGTGACTGCGTTGGCCCAGCAGGGGGCAGAGGTGTGATGTAGGGAGTGGGAGGTGACAGCTCAGTGTCACACTGCACACAGGGTGTCACCTCGCCAGGCTGGGTGAGAGAGACGGAGGGGGAGAGAGTGGACAGGGAGTCAGAGAGGAAGGTGAGAGAGCTATCTCTGTCTGCGTAACTCTGTGTGTGTGTTTCAGTGTGTGTGTGTGTGTGTGTGTGTGTGTTTCAGTGTGTTTCATAGTTTAAATATCTATATGGAGACTTAAGTTTGTTTCACATTTATTTTTTGAAGACTTGAGCTGAAGATCCTCAAAAAAAAAAGTATCTTCAAAACCCAAATATTTAATGAAAACCATCCTTTCCCATTTGAAGCGAACATTTTCTGTCATATTAACATAAATAATATTACACTGGTCCATTCTAAAAGTTAAAGATGTAAAAGAAAAAAAACACACACACACAAACTGGCCTTGTCAAGAAGTTTTTTTTAGTCTCCAAACTTTGACTTTTTTCCTCCCAATTCTTTATCTTTTTACTTTTCAAAATGTTGACTTTGTTATCTTGTGATTTTCACTTTTTATCTAAATTTTTTAACCCATAATTTGGACTTCTACCTAAAATTTTGACTTCTAATCTTGACATTTTCCACTCTCTTTATCTAAAATTGTAACTCCTAATCTCAAAAATGTCCTCTTTTTAATCAAACATTTGACTTTTTATCCAAAATTTTGACTTTAAATCTCATAATTTTCCACTTTTCATAAAACAATTTCGATTTGTTTTCTAAGATATATTTAAACTCTATGCATTTTTTTGACTATAAATTTCAATATTTTGACTTTGTATCTCATACTTTTGTATATCTACCCTAAATTTGGACTTTTTTATCTTATTATTTTAACTATCATCTTGTACTTTTAACTTTTTATCAAAATTTGAACTTTTTATCTCAAAATTTCAACTACACATCACATAATGTTGTCTTCTGTTCTCAAATGTTGACTTTCATATCTAATTATTTTGACATTTACCTAAAATTAGACTTTTAATCTTATTCATTAGATTCTTTATCCAGATTTTTCAACTGTTTAGGTCAAAACTTTGACCCTTTATCTCAAAATTTCGCCTTTTCATTTCAAAATCTAAATTTTGATCCAAAATTTTTGACTTTTTATTCATCAAAGAAAAAGGTCTATGGAACAAACAGGGAAAACCTGAACATTATTGGGAATTTTAACCCCCCCTCGGACGTAATTTTACCACCAACATGAAGAACACGCTTGGACAGAAGAGAACGTTTGGTCACTGAATTTCAGACTCTGTGATGATAGTTAAACTACACGAAGAAAGCTGAATGTGAGTTTTTGCTTGATTTTTTTTTGTAAGTGACAGCGTTTAAGTGTGTGTGTGTGTGTGTGTCTGAAGGAGAAATCCTTTTTATTTCCTCTTTCTTCTCTCCGTCCCCTGTATCTGTCTCCTGGGACTCACTTGGCACCTCTCCCTACTTTTAATTCTCGCTCTGCAAACTGCTGCTGTCTGAACACAAGCTGGCAGCACACACACACACACACACACACACACACACACACACACACACACACACACACACTCTTACTTTCACAAATGCAACCTCCACCCCCTCACCCCTAAAAAAGGCAATGAAAGACACCCACGTCCAGTTAAAACACACACACACACTCTGCTTTTTCACATCACTGTCATCTGAAATATTGGAGAGGATTCCACAAACGTGTACAAGGGACATGAAACGACACAGAACAAGTTGATTCAAAGAGATAAATACAAACACACACACACACACACACACACAGTGATGAAAGACTGAGCTGCTCAGAGCCTCCCAGGAAACACACACACACACACACACACACATTTCATCACTGACAGAGCTGAGAGACATACAGGCAGCATCTCTGCTTCTTAGAATACAAATCTGGTGTGAAAGGAAACACACACACGACACACACACACACTACACACACACACGACGAGCCCTTAAAACATAAATACAAATCAAGGAAGCAAAAGGACACGCTCGCTTCACGTTTATTTGTTTATTTGGATTCCTTCGAGCTGCTTCGTGAGTTTCAAACTCACACATTATATCTGTCAGCTGTGCCCGCACACACACACACACACACACACACACACACTGACAGACAGGCAGACGGGCCAAACTTCAAACGCAAGAAATGAATAAATGAAGGATGAGTTTGATAGGGATGAATAAACAACCAGAGGAGAAAGAGAGAGAGAGAGAGGGGAGAAAACAGGAAGGAGAGATGGAGCGAGCAGCAGCAGCGTGAGCGGAAACAGAGATGCAGAGATTTTTGAGAGAAGGCTGGAGGTGAAGGAGGGATTGTCACACACTCTTCTTCTCTCATTTGGGTCAAAGGGAAACTCGACTCCAGTAATGCTGTGTGTTTAAGCGTGTGAGTGTGTGTGTGTGTGCTGCAGGTGGAAAGAGCGCGCAAACCAGCGTGAAGCCGAGTGACTTGCACGTCTTTTGAGTTTCCTCCACTCTGTGTCTTTTTGCAATTATTTGGAGAAGGGTGTGAGTGTGAATGCAAATATGCAAATGAAACAGCTATTATTGCATTGCTCATCAAGCAGCGCGGAGCAGACATTAATAGGCTGATGAATATGCATGTGAATTTGTTAATTAAGTTAATTATTCTGCTGAAAATGCATTCGTCTTCCAAGGACATCTTCCCCAGGATTCCAACCTGCTCCACTCATTAGTCATGCGATATTTTACACTGGGCGCCGGGACAAGAGGAAGGGGGGGGGCACTGGGTTGGTATGTATACAATCTAAGGGCATCATGGTTTTCAAGTCCACTTAAAGACAGCAGCAAGAGCCTCAGAAGAAGATTTAATGGTGTTATAATGACGCTTAATCCTTCTTTAGCCCTTCAAAATAAAGGGTCACAAACAGAGAAGCAGAGATACCACGCGGCACGTGCGCGCTCAGAGCGGCCAGACATTCGCTCCATCTCTGCTTTTCTCTTTCCTCTCCAGTAATTCCCCCTCTTCACTGCTTTTCCTCTAATTGCTTATTAAAACCCTCTTAAATGAACTTTTTGTGCCAACTTTCCAACACATTAATTAATTGTTGTAGCCAATTAAGTGTCGCTGCGCAAATGAGCTCCAGCACAAATGGTCCTGCAGGGCCCGTCCACCCCCCAACACACACACACACACACACACACACACACAAACCCCCGCCTTTACACCACCACCTCCTCCTCCTCCTCCGCTTCCTCCACCCTCGCTCACTGCTTTCCCATCAGCCCCTCTGCCCTTAAAGCAGCAGCATCGACTCAAAGAGAGAGAGAGAGAAACTGAAACCTTGTTAAAGTGCTTCAGAGAGAAAGTGCAGCATCATGCAGATCCAGCGATTGGTTGGAGTTTCATCTCCAAAGCAAACCTCATCATCCTCTGACTTATTGATGGAGCGAATAAAAACAAACATTGAGATTTATTTTTGGACGTCAACAGTTTATCTGAATAAAATTAGCACACATCTGTATCATCTGGCCTATCAAAATAAAAGCCCCTAAAACCTCCTCGCTTGGTGTCTGCGCTGTCAAAGCGATAAAGAAATAATGATTGTGTGTGACAGCAGTTTCTTAGCAAACGATAAACGCAGGAGAAATGGAGATGGTGTTATGGCATCAATAAAGCAACACACTCCAGCGTATATCACCACTGGGATAAAGTCAATCAATTCAAAATATGCCATAAATAAAAATGAAGTCATAAACGAAATGACTGACATTAAATTTAGTTTGATAGAAGACAAAGGAAGGATCTGATGAAGACAGCACATTTCCTGCACTCACTGAGATTCAGCCATAAATCACAGCAAATTTATCTGTTTCATATTTACGCCTTAGAAAAGACGACAATGTGTGTTCAAAAAACGGATTTTTACTCTACAGTTGGTCAACTTTGTCAATGTGTGTGAGAGGGCAGGCTACGGTGGCCCGGAAGTGCACAACTTCACAAAAGAAGGACCAAAAAGGAAAGTACAACTATAAAGAAGAGAATGCAAAACAAAAACTGAAAAGCAGAGAACAAAAAAGACAATTAATGATAAAAAAGGACAACAACAAATGGATAAAACAAAACAACATCAAAAAGGGTCACGGGACAACAACAGAAAAGATAACAAATAGTTAAAGGACAACAACACGAAATCAAAAAGACACAGGACAACAAAAACACATGCAACAAGAAGAATGACAACTACATAACAGAAAGGACAACCCAACATCAGAAAAGATAACAAAAAAAAAGACAATACACCAATGACAAGGCCAAAATAGGTGGCACTGCAACATAATAAAACAACAAAACAACAACATAATAACAAAATGACAACACAACAACAATATAAAAAGACAATGTAACAGCACAAAAAACAACATTATAACAAAAAATGCAATACAACAACAATATAAAAAGGAAATGGACAACAAAAAAGGTCAAATCATAGGCAAAAAAGGCAAAAAAATAAAAAAAGAAGACAACAAAACAACAAAAAAAGCAATGCAACAACACCAAGGAAGCAACACAACTTAAAAAGAGAGTATAGCAACCAAAGGGCAACCCAACAACAATATAAAAAGACAATTTAACAACACAAAAAGCAACATTACAACAGAAAATACAATGCAACAACAATACGAAAAGAAAATGGACAACAAAAAAGGTAAAATCAAAGATAAAAAAAGACAACAACATGAAAAAGAAGACTATAAAACAACAAACAAAAACTATGCAGCAACAACAACAACACCAAAAAAGCAACACAACATAAACAGAAAACACAACAATGTAAATAACAATAGAAAAGACTATGCAGCAACCAAAGGGCAACACAACAACAACATAAAAAGACAATTTAACAACACAAAAAACTACATTACAACAGAAAATACAATGCAACAACAATATAAAAAGGAAATGGACAACAAAAAAGGTCAAATAAAAGACAAAAAACGACAACAACATGAAAAAGAAGACTAGACCAAAAAAGCAACACAACATAAAAAGATAGCACAACAATGTAAACAACACAATTAAAACGAGATTGTAGCAACCAATGGGCAACACAACAGCAATATAAAAAGAGGATGAAAATACTAGAAAAGTCAGTGAGAAAAACAGACAGCAACACAAAACAGAAGACATCGCAACAACAAAAAGAAATAGGACAACGACATTAAAAGAATGCGACAACAAAAAGACAAAAAGAACAACATGAAAAGACAATGCAACAGCAAAAAAAGACAACATGACAACAAAAAAACAACAAAAAGTCAACAATATCAAAAGACAAAGTAACGACAAAAAAGTCAATGCAAAAAAGCAACTCAACAACAAAACAGAAAAACAACAACAAAGTCAATATGTAACTTTTTCCTTCAGGTTATAAACATGGATGATATCCAACCAATCAGCTGTGATTTTACTTTTGTGTTGGTTTTCTGTCATGTTTCTTTTCTTGCTGTTATGTTTTGCACTTCAGGGCCACCGTACTTCCCTTCTCTTTGAGTTTACGCACAGTCACTGTTCAAACAGCCTCAGTCATCAAACTGTAGCAAAGCTCACAGAGACGACAACAAACCAGATTTACTCTGCACCAAGAAGCTCACACACACTTATTGAATACACACACACACACACACACACACACACAGAGCCAGCTTTAAGAGTTGCAGAAATCACCTTCTCTTTTAGAGTCCCTCATAAGAGTTTTACTGGTGCAGACCTTCAAATGTGATCTGGGATTTATTGCAGGAACAAGTAAAAGGCATAAAATGATTTTATGGAGTGCTTCAGCCGCAGAATTCATCGTTCTGTTTTGTCTGGAGGCACCAATCAGTCACATCTCAGACTGTACACGTTTGAATGTTTGCGTGAAGTTAATAAATCTGTCTGTGAAGTTCAGCCACGAGGATAATGCAGCAGAAATGTAGATCATCTTTTTTAGTGTCTGATTCTTTTTCACTTCATCATCCAGAGTCGGTCTTTGTTTGTTATTCTCCTTCCACGCTCGTCAAATCCGTCTCCTCCTCTACACTTTGCCCACTTCTTCTTCTGTTTTCATGCTTCTTTTAATTTGAATTTGCTGCCAAATTGAAATGTCGCAGCAATGAAGACGGACTGATTTTTAGATCTCATTTTTTACATTGTTAGTTTTGTCAATCTGAAGTTATCATAGCTGAGAAGTTTCAGACTTTCTACGACAAAAACACATGAGTGTGGAGCAACGGGAGGCAGAAAAAAAAACACAAACACATTGGGTGACATTATTCTAAAAACCAGTTCCCAGCCTCTTGGAAAAAAATATCCAAAGATACTCAAGTACAACAAGACAGCTCTTTTCTGTTTTAAGTGAAAATTTTAGAAACATAAGGGTCAATGACGTGACGTCCCCTTTTTTGTGTCCGAGTGCAATATTTCCTTCCATCATGAATTGAGTATTTCATCACATGTTTTTCTTTATTCTAAGAAACCTGTGTTATTTGAACACATCTTTAAACTATTAAAATATAACATGTTTTTTTGTGTTTTGGTTCCTCAAACCCCCAAAATGTCAGGTGGTGCAACCGTCCTGACAAGTATCCACAGTAATTAAACTCTAAAAATTGAATGTCAGTTATTGTAAATGGAAATTAAAAATACAGTGGCATTATTTTATGCTTGAACCTTTTTAAATAAAACATTCTTTGCAAATAAAAAGAATTTTAAAGCTGTTGAGAAATGTAAAAAACTTTTGTCCTGTAATTTTCACCTTGTCAAATGTCAGGGTGGTGCAACCGTAACATTAGACTTTTATTTTAAAGTGAAGAGAATAAAACAGGAAACAGGAAACTGCATCAGCCAGAGGAGCCCAAATGACATTTGTGACCAAGTGGAAAAGTTTGTAGATTTCTCTGAAATACTGACAAAAAAGGTTTTTTCACTTCATTGGTGACTGGAACAATTTCCATGTCAGGTGGAACAACCAATGTAATAATGTGACATGTTATTTTAACATCAAATTATTTATCTTATTCACAAATAAAACAAATAAAACACACAAAATGAAAATGTATGAGTCACTACAGACACTTGAGAGATACTTGTACTTATAGACAAGATGAAGAGCAGGAACAGGGCAGGATTAGGAGGAATTATGGGTAAAGGAGAGCAGAGAGCTGTGGTGTGAGGAGAGCCAGAGGAGAACAGAGCGAGTCCTGATGTGTTCACATGAGCTTATTTAAAGTTTGAACTCAGAAACAATAACTGAAAAAGTCTGTAGTGAGTGTAAGTGCTGATCACAAACCAGTCAGTTGTAAAAGTAACTTGTAACACACCAAATCTGAACTATCATGAATTCAACAAACACAATTTCTACTCATTAATATTCGTATATCCACTAATCCAGGGTCAGAAAACAAAAATCAAGACTTACGGTGATCAGATGATGTTTCCATCTGGATGAATCTCTGAAAAATCCTTGTTTCCATCCAACACATCATATCACCAGGAACATTATCTTCCTGCCACCTCAGATGATCACTTTCTTCTGTGACCCATGTAGACAGGGCTGCCAAGTTCCAGAAAATGACAAGAGTTAGACTTTGGTGTCATGATGTGGATGGTGGTGAAAATTTTTTGGCCTTTTTTAACATCGATATGGACTGTTTCAATATCGATTTATACCTTAAGACTGATAAGAAGGTAATTGTAATTTGTCTATCAAACAATGATTATGTACTTTGCTTTTTCAGCTGTTTTTTTTCTTCCTGAAACAGTGCATTTGAGAATTTATGGATAAAACAGTAATTATATTCTCGCATTAAGTGTGTAATTTTAGACATCTTAAATATATAATTTTTGAATACTAGAGCTGTCCTTTTCCAGTTGGATAACTAATTATAGATACATAAAAAGTGTTAATAGTTAACTTTAATCTGCTCATTCAGGGCAGGTTAAAAAAGGACAGATATATCAGGCCAATTTTTGGATCAGCAGATACACAGGTTCACTGATATATTATCTCCAGTGTTGTAGGCTAAGTCAGGGGTTCCCAAACTTTTCCGCCTGTGACCCCCAAAACAGACAAAAACAAAAAAAACCCTCCCTGAGGATACTTAATTTAACTGATCAATAGAAAATTTACCGACTAATATGCACTTTGCTGAGTTCCTGGCATCAAACTTGAGCAAAGAAATGTGAAAAACAGATAAGAAATTTTCTGTTTGCATAATTTTAGGTTATCTTCAACCCCAATTTTTGCTTTTATTCTCACAATAATGGATAAAATGTTCATGAATTGTTCATAGTTTTCGATTTTGGGACACATTCCATGACCCCCTATCAATGTCTCGCGACCCCCCAAAGGGTCCCGACCCCCACTTTGGGAACCACTGGGCTAAGTGACAAAGTAAAAATACTTCGTTACTCAACTTTTGTAAAATTTTGACTTATTTATATTTATATTTCTGACAGCTTCTACTTTTACACTACTACATTTTCTAAATAAAATGTGCTCTTTTACTCCTGTAAACCTTTGTTACTCATGGGTGTGTCACATTATTGATTCCATTACAGAAAGTTACACAGCTCTGCAGCAGATACAGGACAAATTGTCATTGTTTATCATTGTCCTGGACAATTAAAGACTATTATCAGCCTTAAAACTGTAAATATTAACTTGGAAACTAGAGGAGAAACAGTGACTCAACATTGAAGAAAATTGGGTAGTTACCGTCGTGTTTTAATAACCAGGTGAAGCTCGAGTGGGTTTTAAATGTCGAAGCTGTTGCGTGTGAGACATAATTACAGACGCTAAGACCCGCCTTACGTCGCTTCTGATTGGTTCATACTGCGTGGTGCCTTTCTGTGATTGGTTAGATTCGGGTACGAAGGACTGGTAACGAAAACAACACGAAGCTAACAGAAAAGATTAACTTGAAGTCATGCTAAGTTGCTATTTTATTCAAATACAAAGTCAAAATTTTGTTCTAAAATGTCCAAATTTCAACTTTCTTCTTATGATATTGACTATTTATCTCAAAACTTTGACTATTATCTTAGAATTTGCTGTGACCACCATAAAAATTTCAACCTTTGTCTCAAAATCCAAATATTGTTTTCTCCAAATTTCGGTTTTCTGTCATACCTTTGACTTTTAGCTCATAAGTTTTGTTATTTTCCAGCCTCAAAATGTGTCTATTTATTTCATTATTTTGACTCTCTGTCCCAAAATTTTGACCCTCCTTAAAGAAAGTGGACTTTTATCTTCATTTTTTCTTTTTTTTTAACACAAATTTGACTTTCTTATCTCCTTATTATGACTTTTACCCAAAATCTTGACTTCAAATCTCAAATTTTTCAACTTTTTATGTAAAAGTTTTGGCATTTGACAAAAATTATGACATTTTATCCCAACATTTTTTTAACTTGGCTTTTGAATAAAAAATTTTACTTTTCATCTAAAAAAGTAGACTTCATGATCCCAGAGTTTTGAGTTATTATCTTAAAGATTTGACTTTGTTATCTCACAGTTTTGTCTTCTTATCTTGACCTTTTTTTTTTTTTTTTTATCTCAGAGCTTTAGTGTTCATCTAAAAGATCCAACTCTTTACCCAAAAAGTTTAATCATTTATTCATTTTATCTAAAATTGTGACTTTTCATTTTAAAAACATTGACACTTTATCATGTAGTTTTGACTTTAACATAATTTTTTCTGCCTATCTCACAGTTTCAACTTTGTATCTCAACATGTTGTCGTCTTATCATGAATTTTGAGTTTGATATGTCTTAGAACTTTGACATCCATCTAAAATTTGATTCTTTATCCCAAACTTTTGGAATCTTCATCTAAACTTTGTCTTTTTGTCTCACAAGTGGAATGTAGAAAAAGCTCAGAAAAACTCAGACATTTTAGGGAATTTTATAAAATCCCACAGTCATAATTTTACCATCAAGTACATGTCCAGGTAAAAGAGGATATTTGGTCTCTGTACTGTGAGGATCAGAGTTAATGTGCACCATGTGAGCTGTTTTTCACATTTTAAAGCAGGGTTTGATTAAAGGGCACCACCGCTGCTCTGATCAAACTGAAGCATTTTGGAAAAATCCAATTAGTGCTTTAACAATCAGCCTACAGGGACGGAGGAAACCAGTCCCTGCAGTGATGCCAAAATACGCCTGCACGGATAAAATCTGGTATAAAACTGACTCAATCGGACTGTCAGTCACTTCACTATCGGTCTGGAAATGCACCAAACTCGCTGTAGCTGACAGTGAAGCTGCAGCATCCAAAATGGAG